>JAKWIY010000340.1:0-39381 GCA_027704805.1 Solanum corneliomulleri
TCTATGAAATTTACTCAATTGTCAAAACATGCTCCTTCTTTGGTTTCCAATCCTAGAGATGAGATAAGTCGCTTTATGACGGGGGTGACGGATAATTTGCAAGAAGAGTTTCATTTTGAAATGCTACATGACAATATGAACATCTCTTTGCTTATGGTGCATGATAGACAAGTTGAAGAGGCACGGGCTAGGAGGAAGACTAGAGATGCTAAGAGGGCAAGTTCCTTTGAAGGTGGTTTTTGCAAGAGTAGGCTAAAGATTCAAGAAAAGCCTAGATTCAAAAAGAGGTTCTCAAATCAAGTTCCAACTAAGTTCCCTAAGGTTCGTAATGAAAAGGGTGCAAACCCTAAGCCTCAAAAGGGAAAAGTTACTACATCACCAAATGAGAAGCCAACTTGTGGTGAGTGTGGAAAGAAGCATTAAGCATTTTGTTGCTTGCCTCATTGCGACGGGTAAATGATTTAGTTGTGGGAAAGTTTGGCACAAGGTTTGAGATTGTCCTAACATGAAGGGCCAAGAGAAGAGTGGTCTAGCAAGTGGTTCTAGTTATGCTCCAAAGATGAACCGCTTCTATCCTCTTCGTACTAGGGGTTAGCAAGACACCTCTCTTCTGTGGTAACCCGTATGTTACAAGTATTTTCTATAGATGTTTATTCTTTACTTAATCCGAGTGCTACGTTGTATTTTGTTACACCTCTTGTAGCTAAAAAGTTCAACAATTTGTCCGATATCTTGCATGAGCCTTTGTTAGTGGCTACACCGGTGGGTGACTTGATTGTTGCAATGAGGGAATATATAATTTGTCCTATCATGTTGCCCAATAGAGTTTCTAATGTTTATCTTGTAAAACTAGATATGCTTGATTTTGACATTATTTTGGTATGGTTAGTTGCATGCTTGTTTTTCCCCTGTTGATTGAAGGACAAGGGTGGTGAGGTTTAATTTCCCAAATGAACACATTGTTTAGTGGAAGGGGGGAAGTTCTATTCCTAGAGGTCGTATCATTTCATGTTAAAAGCTTGTAAAATCATCTCTAAGGGCTTTCTATATCATATAGTGAGAGTCCAAGATCTTGACTCTGAAATTCCTCCCATTGAATCGGTCCCCATAGTGAGTTAATTTCCGAAGTCTTTCCTAATGACCTTCCCGGTATTCCTCCTAAATAGGAACTTTATTTTCGTATCGCTTTTCTCCCTGAAACAAACCTTATTTTTATTTCTCTTTATCCGATGGCATCGGCCGAATTGAAGGAATTGAATCACAACTTAAAGATTTACTAGGCAAGGGCGTTATAAGGCCTAGTATTTCTCCATGGGGTGCTCCGGTCTTATTTGTGAATAAATAGGCTGGGTCCTTGAGAATGTGTATTAATTATTGCCAACTCAACAATATCACAATTAAGAATAAGTATCCTCTCCCTCGGATTGATGACTTGTTTGATAAACTCTAAGTGGCTAGCGACTTTTCCAAAATTGACTTGAGATCGGGGTATCACCAACTTAGGGTAAGAGGTGAGGGCATACCCAAAGACGGGATTCTGAATTAGATATGGGCACTATGAGTTCTTAGTTATGTCCTTTGGTCACGCAAATTTTTCGACAACGTTTATGGACCTAATGAATAGGATGTGTCGAAATTACCTAGATTCTTTTGTCATTGTGTTCATTGACGACATCTTGTTATATTCAAAAAATAAGAGTGATCACATTCTTCATTTGAGGATGGTATTCAAAACCCTTAAAGAGCATCAATTATTTTCCAAGTATAGCAAATATGAGTTTTTGTTGAGGTTGATGGCATTTCTTGGCCACATCAGCTCTAGTAAGAGAGTTGAGGTTGATCAAAGGAAAATGGAGGCAGTGAGAAATTGGTCGAGACCATTAACTCCAACTGACATTAGGAGCTTCTTGGGTCATGCGGGTTATTATCAGAGGTTTGTGGATAGTTTTTCATCTATTGAATCTCCCTTGTCTACGTTGACAGAAAAGAGTAAGAAGTTTGAATGTCAGAAGCATGTGAACAGAGCTTCCAAATTTTTAAACATAGGCTTAATTCCGCTTCTTTGTTGACATACCAGAGTTACAAAGGGTTTAGTGGCTTATTTTGATGCATCCTGTGTGGGTTTGGGGTGTGTGCTTATGCAACATGGGAAGGTAATCGCCTGTGATTCTAAGAAACTTAAGGTGCTTGAGAAGAACTATCCCACTCATGACCTTGAGTTAGCAGCCGTGGTGTTTGCTTTGAAAATTTGGAGACTTTATTTGTATGGTCCTCATGTTGATGTATTTATCAATCATAAAATTCTCCAATATGTTTTTACCCAAAAGGAGTTGAATCTCCAAAAAAGAAGAAGGCTAGAGTTTTTCAAACACTATGATATGAGTATTCTCTATCTTTTTGGCAAGTCCAATGTTATAGCGGATTCTCTAAGACGTTTGACTATGGGTAATGTGTCTAAGATTGAAGAAGACAAAAAGGACCGACTGAAGGATGTTCATAGGTTGGCTAGGTTGGGTGTGAGATTGGAAGGTTCTCCAAATGGTTGTGTGATGGTCCATCATAACTCCTAATCATCTTTCGTTGTTGAGGTGAAGTCTAAATAACACCTTGATAAACCATTAATGGAGTTGAAAGAATCGGTTGTTGGCAACTTAATTGAGTCATTCTCCTTAGGGGGGGATGGTGTTTTGAGATATCAAGGGCAGTTATGTGTTCCTAATGTTGACGATTTGAGGAATCGTATCCTTGAGGAAGCTCATGGGTTCAACTATTCCATTCATCCGGGGACAACAAAGATGTATCATGATCTTAGGGAGGGGTATTTGTGAGAAGGTTTGAAAAGGGACATAACAGAGTTTGTTGCTAAGTGTCCAAATAACCAACAAGTCAAAGCCGAGCATCTAAAATCGGGTGGCTTACTTCAATAAATCCAAATTTCAACTTGGAAGTGGGAAGACATCAATATGGATTTTGTGGTAGGTTTGCCCAAGACCCAAAAGAAATATGACTCCATATGGGTTGTGGTTGATAGGTTGACCAAGTCTGCTAACTTTATTCCCGTTAAGTCTAGTTATTCGGCGGAGGATTATGATAAGATTATCATAGATGAGTTTGTATGTCGCCACGGTATTTCTTTATCCATCATATCAGATAGGGGTGCACAATTCGAATCTAGGTTTTGGAAGTCATTACAAGAAGGGTTGGCTACTAAGGTGATGTTGAGTACCGCTTTTTGTCCCCAAACGGATGGTCAATCAGAATGTTTGTATCATCAACTTTAGAGGGAGTTGGGTTAGTCACTTTCCTTTGGTTGAGTTTTCTTATAATAATAGTTTCAATTCATCCATTTCCATGGCTCCCTATGAACCCTTTTATGGTAGGACGTGTAGGTCTCCTATTGGATGGTTTGAAGTCGGTGACTCTTTAATCGTTGGGCCCGATTTGATTTATAAGACTTTGGAAAAAGTCCGTAGTATAAGAAATCTCTTTAACATGGCCTATAGTCGTTAAAAGTCTTATGCCGATCATAGGAGGTGAGATCTTGAGTTTGAAGAATGTGATAAGATGTTTTTTAAAATTTCACCTATGAAGGGGGTTGTTAGATTTGGCAAGAAAGGGAAGTTGATTTCTTATTATGTGGGTCCCTATAAATTCTTTCAAAGGTTTGGTCAGGGTTATTATGGGTTGAGGTCACCTAGTGAATTAGCTTCGGTTCATCCAATTTTTCATGTTTCTATGCTTAAGAAGCATGTCGGTGATCCCGAGTCCATTCTCCCTATTGAGGGTCTAGATGTCAAGGATAACCTATCCGTGAGAAGGTTCCGGTTCAAATCCTTGATAGGCAAGTGAAAAGGTTGAGGAACAAAGAGGAGGTATCCGTAAAAGTGTTATGGAAAAATCACCTAGTTGAGGGTGCAACATGGGAGGCCGAGGCTGACATGAAGTCCCATTACCCTCATCTTTTTTATAATTAATGTTAGTCATTCTTTTTAATAATATAAATATGACTAGAGATTGAAGTTTCTTGATTTTTGGGCAAAAACATGCAAAAGTTGCATTTTTGAAATTCTTATAGTGAGGTTATAGTGATTTGCCCTTAAATTTGAAATTTGTGCTTTTGGCATGTTTTGGGTTATGTTGTGCATTTTGACATGTTGAGTCCTTATGAATTAGCGTATATCATGTTGATAAGTTGAACTTGATTATAATTGACTCATGTGTGTCATGTTGAGCTCATGTTTTTTTTCTATGAAGGAAATACCTCATCAAGTAATGTTTGAGTCTTATATTTTGTAATTGAAGTTTTGAATTTCCTTGACTGAAATGATATGTATTATTTTGTATTGCATTGATGTTGGTTGTGTTGCTAGTCTTGAGTCTATTCCTTCCTTTAGAAGAATTTTAGTGTCATTCGGGGAGGAATGTTTCTAAGGGGTATACTGTAACACTTCAAAAATTTAAGACATGTCGTTATGTCTAGCATAGGTGTACTGGAGTCTAGACACTGTTTGAAAGGTTAGTTTAATAAATATAGGCCATTTAAGAAGTCTAAGAAACAAATTGTCCATGACGTTCGAAAGTTGGTCCAAAGAGGTACTAGTGTGCCTTGGCTTATTTGACTAGTTTTTAAGAGTCGGAAATTAATGAAATTTATTGAAAATGTGTGGAACACGTGTTTAAGATGTTTCATGGTTAAAACGTCCAGGTACGACTCACCAAGGACTAACCAAGTGCCCTTGAAGAGGGCCCCTACAGATTGAGGCAACATTGCCTAGCCAGTGTGCATTGACAGAGGCTACGGTTCGTGTGTGGACTGACGGGGCGTCGATGCCACCATCGACCCACAATTATCCAACTGGCGGAATCCCTCTCCTTCACAAGTCTCTGAACTCATCAACGGCTGTGCAAGACAAGAGTTTATGGGTTTTTCGACTCACAAATGGCCCATCGACGGGGTTCTGTCTATGAAGGCTTATATTTCCTTCACGTTATTTATTAAAGTTCCATGAATTATTTAGGGTTTATGTGGTTAATTAAGTGATTAAGGGGTTCTAGTTAGTTATTCACCCATATAAAGTCCCCAACCCCATTAATCTAATTAGAACTCAAAAACCTATTACTCTATCTTCTCTCTTCTTTCTCTGTCTATTGGAAGACACCATTGAGGAATAAGCTAAGAAAGGGATTTGGGGGATGGAAAGGGACAAATTCATCTTCAAATCTTTTTCAAAACGTTGAGGTTTGAGATCTCTTCACCTTTGAGACCTCTTTTCTCAAAGGGTTCATTCAAAGCGTTTTCAAATCTAGAGTTTTCGAATGGGTTTCATCCAATTACGAATTTCAAGTTATGAATTGAGTTATTAATGTGTTATTAGGTTATATTGACTAGATTAACATGTATTCTAACTTGATTATAGTAATTGTTAATGGTCTTTCTTAAATTGAAGGACATGATCCTAAGTCCCTAACACTAGGTTATGATCTTGAATTATATTGCACATTGTTCATTCAATTGACCTTGTTAAGGGTTGAATTACTACTAGATGATGTTGTTATGCTAATTATGAATGAACTAGGGTGATGTATAGTTGGTCATACTATTTCTTGGTAGATGACCTAGGGTATGATTAATTCACTTATTCATAAGCTTTGATATATTATTAAATTATGATGTAGTGGTTCTTCTAGACTTGGGATTACATTAGTTATTCAATTATGGTTATTCAATGACCTTATTGAGTCGAACTAAGGATTTATGGTAAGACCTTCGTGATTATGAATTGTGAAGAAGACTTGGTAAGTCTTGTGATTCAAATCCTTTTGTTCACTTATGTTTGATTGTGATTAAGTCATGATGATTGTGTTGTTGTATACCTTGTTTAGGATTAATAGGATGGTATAATATAGAATTAAAATGTCTTTCTTATGGTTGTAAGGTTGATTAAGATTAAAAAATATAAGTATGATGGTGATTTCCAATATGCCTTATGATGAAAAAGTATGTATTGGGTTAACCTTACTTATGTGGATTGTTATGAAAGGATTATACTTATGCAATTCCTATTGAGTTGTTATAATAATTATTATATAAGGTCTAGACCCTATGACCTAAACTAAGTTATGATGAATAAATAAAGATTTAAGATATGTCATTAAGCGACTTAGCTTAGCACCGAGTGATCTTGTTTGTGAGAGGGTGACACTTTACAACATAGGGAAAGTAGAGTTCACTACTGTTCTCATCGGGTGGATAGCCTCATGATCTAAATAGAGTGTAGAGTGATGTTTCCAATATTTCCCCAAGTTCCGTAACTATGTTTCCACCATAGGAATACTAGCTAGTGGATCCACCTAGATGATAAGTTTCATGTTAGGTTCTATCTTGGACGGTAGACCAGCTTTCATCGGTGTAAGGATTTATGACACCGGATTTTACATTAGCTAATGAGGTATATGTAGGTTAAGGCAAGTGTTCCCTTAACTAAAATGAAGTACTGATGTATAGACTAACTAAAGTGACTTGAGGGGTTTGACATAGCTTAGGTAGGGGTATGAGATTCTACTTATGTCTTTCTCTAGTTTGCCTTGATATGAGCTTTAGGAGGTCAATATTATGTTTATAAATGATTATAAAAGTAGATTACCTTATATGATCATTATGATGCTTATGAACATGTAAATGGTCTTTATTGTTAAAGTATCAACTTATGTGTGATGAAGGCTAAGTTATGTGAAGTGATTTACTATTAATGATTCTTATTTGGTTACTTGATTAAGTATGGTTTGGGCCTTTGCTTGGTCATTGCACTTGTGACTTTATAAGGATTATAATTGGTTGTCTTGCTTTGCTATTCACATGGTAAACTCTTATTCATTCTTGTGATGTGATTGCTTGGTGATAGGGTTGTATGAGATCATGGGTTAAAGTATGTGCTATGCATATGGTTACTTTGACTTGATTGAACGTGTCTAGATGATTTTTATAGTTTGTTAATTGTGCATAAAGAGGTAAAATGGCATGATTTAACTAAATTATCCTTTGTAGCATGGTTGGTTGTTATATGTCCATATGGTCTCATACTTAGTACATGTTGCGTACTAACCCCATTTTCTCCCTTTTCCCAAACAACTTAGGTTCCGGTCATTGAGGTTTGGTTCGAGGAGATTGAAAAGGAGGCTTCGATACTCTTATCATCCAAGTGGTAGGTCCTCCTTTTCCCGAGGATGACGCCGACATTCTACCTATGGATTTGTTTAGATATTAAGACACTTATGTTGACTCTATCTTTCACTTCAATACAAGTCGTATAAAGCCTATATGTGGATTATTTTTATTGTTTTAGGGATATTCCCAAGTTGATATTTAATTGTAGATGGTTATGCGATGAGACGGATTTCATGACTCTATTTCTATCTTGTATATATATATATGTATGTGAAATAGAAGTAGAACACTGAGTAATCTTCTTATATGAAGGGTCTATGTATACTCGATAATAATTCGATAATGATAATTAAGGGGCTAGTCTTAGTACTCAAAGAGGACGATGACGTTGGTTACATCTAGGGGTAAACCCGGATGTGACAGAACTAAGTCTTAAGTTAATACCATGATGAGGATTGTGATGGAGACTTGGTAAGTCTTGTGATCCCTATACATTACTTCAATTATGATTAGTTGTGATTAAGTCACAATGATTTTGCTGGAGTATGGCTTTTTTAGGATTGATAGGGTGGTATAATGTTGAATTGAAATGACTTGCTTATGGTTGTGAGATTGATTGAGATGTAAAGTTATAAGGATGATGGTGATTACCAATGTGCCTTATTATCAAATAGTATGTAATGTGTTAACCCTACTTATGAGAATTGTGATGAAAGGATTATACTCATGCATAACCTATTGAGCTTTTCTGATGATGATTATACAAGGTCTAGAACCTATGACTAAACTAAGTTATGATTGTCAAATAAAGACTAAAGACAATTCAATAACGGAGTTAGTTTAGCACCGAGTGAACTTGACAATGGGAGGGGATGGCTTTCCAATAAAGGAAGTGTTACCATATAGTTCAATATTTGATGTTGAGTCCCCTTTGAGGGATACTCATTTCATTGATTTCCATGAGATGAATCCCCTATTACCTAGTGGTATGCAGAGGAATATACATATTTCTTTGTTCTTGAACTATTTTGCCCCCATAGGAAGACTAGCAAATGGATCTACCTTGAAAGATACGTTTATGTTTGGTTTTACTTTTGTCGGTATATCACCTTCCACCGGTGTAAGTTTTTACGACACCGGATTCCACATTAGCTTATGTGGTCTATGTCTGTTAACGCAAGTAATCCCTAAACTAAAATGAAATAATTATGTATAAACTAACTAAAGTGACTTGATGGGTTTGACTTAGCTTTGGTAGGGGTATGAGACTCTATATATGCCTTGCACTAGTTTGCCTTGATAAGAAATTTAGGAGGTTCATATCATGTATGTCGATGATGATAAATACGAATTATCTTATATGATGATTATAATTTTTATGAACATGTGATTGGTATTTATTGTTAAAGTATGAAGTTATGTGTACTTGGAGGCTATGTTATGTGAAGTGATTTACTAATTTTGTTTTTTATAAGGTTACTTGATTGAGTAAGATTATGGGGATTTGCTTGGTCATTGCACTTGTTGACTTTATGAGGATTATGATTAGTTGTCTTGCTTTGCTATTTACATTATGAACTCTTGTTCATGCTTTGATGTTATTACTAGGTGATAGATTTATATGAGATTATGAGTTCAAGTATGTTGATATGCATATAGCTTATTTGGTTTGTTGAACATGTTTAAATGATTGGTAGAGTTTGTTGATTGTGAATAAGTCCTTAAATAGGTAAAATGACATGATTTAACTAAATGTCCCTTTTTAGAATGTTTGGTTGTTATATGTGTATATGGTCTCATACTTAGTACATGTGGCATAGTAATCCCATTTTCTCCATTTGTCATAAATATTTTAGGTTGCGGTCGTTGAAGTTTGGTTAGAGGTGATCTAGAAGGAGGCCTGGATACTCTTATCATCCAAGTGGTAGGTCCTCATTTACCCGAGTATGATGCCAATATTCTACCTACAAATTTAATTAGATTTTAAGACACTTATGCCTACAGTATCTTTGATGTGAGAACAAGTTGTATAAAGGATATATGTGGCTTACTTTTCTTCTTTTAGGTGTATGCCCAAGTTGATATTGTCATTCTAGATGGTTATGTGACGAGACAGATTTTGACTCTATTCTATCATATATATGTATGTGAAATAAAAGTAGCACACTAAGTAATCCTCTTATACGAAGGATCTACGTATACTCGATATTAATACTATTACATGTATGAGAGGTCTATGTAAACCTCCGTTGAGATATATTTAAAAGGTTTAAATTGTTCCATTTTTTTGACTTGTGAATGAGATGATGAAAACCAAGGGGTTAGTCTTAGTACTCAAAGAGGACGGCGACGAAGGTACGTCAAGGGGGTACAACAGGATGTGACTGTAGGATCATTCTCTTGCATTTATATGCATTCTCCAATAGCTACACCTATGTGGGCACATGGTTAATGGAATAGGAGATTTCTTCTATGTAACTCATTATCGACTAACGAGGAGTAATAATCTCAAGAGATACAATGGATATAACATCTCAACTCACGAAGTTACAACCCCTTCTTCATATACTCTTTGTCCTAAGCATAACTCACCCAATTAGTCTTAAATTTTCATTACTAATGGATAAGAAATAACTATTGTACACCAAATCTCAACTCACGAATGGCGTCCATCCTCCAAACATTCTTAGAAATCTCTTGGGAATAGTGAGGTTGCTACTAAACACTTCATCTCAACCCACTAAGAGTGTCCACCCCAAAACTCCTGTTCTTCATACTATAGGAATGGTAGCGGTGGTATAGACACTTCATATCTACTCACAATGGGTGTCCACCCTAAAATACCCCATTCACATTCATTAACTTCATAAATTCATTGAAAGTATGTGTGTGTGAGTACATGTGAGTACATCTTTAACATAATCACCATTTTCATAAAATTGACTTATAAAAATTATTACACCTTCATGCATCATATTTCACACCCTAGCATGCTTAGCATATACACGTACTTCATTTAACATGATCTCTACAATACATACAGTTCATACTTCATAAAGAATATCAACATGAACATCATAAACATCATTACTTTACTTCACATACTATGCCTTCATGGCCATAATCAAAATACAACACACACACACAACACACACACACACACACACACACACACACACACACACACATATATATATATATATATATATACATATATATATATATATGTATATTATCCATAAAATTTCACTATAAGAAACCAATCAATATACCCAAATTATTGTTCATCCAAGCTTCATCACCTATTCTCAATTCCTCCAATAATTCATCATAAAATATCCCTTAATGTAGTAGCTAATCACATAATATAAATTAAGGAAACCATAGCTCTAACATTATCTAATCTTGTTCATTAAACTCATTTCATAAACTAAAAGTTGGAAATATCCATAAGCATGGGTTCATTTAGGTTTTGACTTTAAAATCATCAACTAATACTAAAAAAACATATTTGAATCATCAACACATTTTCATGTGAAGAACCATGCTTATAGTCAAAGATAGAATAAGTTGGAGCATAAAAACCCTTTTTGAAATCTCTTAGAAGTGGCTCATTGAATTAAAGAAGGTTCAAGGATTAATACCTTCCTAAATTAGAAGTAACCAAGAAATTTTGATGAATAAAACCTCCAAATCCTTCAACCCTATCTCAACCTTGACTCCTAGCTTCAATGGTGTCTTTAGAGTTTTTTTCTTAAGGGATGGGTTTTAAATATTTGAAAAATGAGGTATTATATAGGTGTTGGACTTTAAAAAAACTTAAAATACCTTTAAAAACCTAAAATAATCAGTCATGATTCATAAAATATTTGGGGTGAATTTATTAAAACACCCCAAGCTTAGCAGATTCTCTATGCAGTTTTACAGGTGCCAAAGGACGACTCCTAGCTACTGGGCGTCGTTTGCTCGACGGCCGATCATGCTGGGGCGTCATTTGAATAAAATACCTATTTCATGGAGTCTAAGCACCCACAACTAAAAGTTTAGCTACACTCAAAGACGATGGGGGTGTGACTAGGACGACCGTCTATTGATTTAGGGCGTCGACTGCCCAGTTCTTGGCAGATTATGTCTGAGTGTTGGGGTCCTCTCTAAACATCACCAAACTTTAGACACTTCCTCAAAACAACATTAATAACCATTCTAAAACAAAATTAACTCGTGACACACATGTGAAGGTCTAGTTCAACCTAGTTTGTTTTAGGGATGTTACATGTGACGCAGCCAATACTTTTCATCCTAAAATATATCGTTTATATGACCCTTTTCACCAAGCTCGAGTAAATATTCACTTCCAATATAGATAAGTGATTGGAAACTTGGTTCTCTATGCCCTTCTAGTCTTTCTCCACAAAATCAAATTCTTGCAACAACACCCATCTAAATAAGTCGAGGTTTAGCATCCTTCTTGGCCATCAAATTTATGAACGTTGAATGTTCTGTGTGCAATATCACCTATGTCCCAAGAAAATAAGAACAAAATTTCCTGAAAGCAAACACCACCGCAAGAAGCTCTTGATCTTTAACCGTGTAACTTTTTTGGGCTGCAATTAGGGCTTTGATTTCATATTAAATAGGGTGAATCATCTTTTCACGATTTTGCCCCAATACTACACCAAGCGCCACCCCACTAGCATCACACATGACTTCAGACGGTTCCCCCTAATTTGGAGCAATAATAACAGGGGCGGAGACCAACTTCTTCTTCTACTCTTCAATTGCTTTCAGACAAGCATCATCAATGTCGAATATACTCTTCATTTAAAGCAACTTGCAAAAAGAAAGTGTATTTTTTGAGAAATTTTTTATCAACATTACATATAACCCATCGTTCCTAAGATAAATTCAAACACCCTTTATGGAGATGGGTGGTAAAACCATTATATCATCTCAACTTTGTCCTTATAAATTTGAATACCCTTACTAAAGATTTGGTGATCCAACACAAGAAATTTTTTCACCATGAAGTGTCACTTCTCCCAATTTAGTACTAAATTGCAATCTTTGCATCTTTTAAGTACTATGGTAAATGTTCTAATAAACAATCAAATGAGTCTCCTGCGATAGAAGAATCATCCATGAAAACCTAAATAGTGTCCTCCTCCATGTATGAACAGATCGATATCATACAACTCTCAGAAGTTGCAAGTGCGTTGCATAACCCAAATGGCATTATTCGAATGCAAAAGTCCTATAAGGGAATGTTAAAATGGTCTTTTCTTGATCTTCAGGGGCGATTGAGATCCTATTGTAGCCCGAATACCCATCAAGAAAGCAATAACATCCATTACATTCAATTCTATCCAATATATGGTCCATACAAGGCATGGGAAAATGGTCTTTTTCCGTCCAAACGTTCAACTTCCGCTAATCTATACAAATTCTCCATCCTGTCACCGTCACCAATCAAATCGGAATCAGCTTGTTCCTTTCATTTGGATGACACTGATACAATCCTTTTTAGGTGCTGACTAATCACGGCATACCCAACTATTATCTGGGATGGGAGAAACGTCTCCTTTATCAAATCATTTAATAATATCCTTCTATACCACCTCGTGCATAGGCGGATTTAATCTTCTACGATTCTTAATATTAGGCTTATGATTCGGTATGAGTTGAATCTTGTGAGAAAAAATGAAGGAGGAATTCCAATAATATCCGCAATAGTCCACTCAATTGATCGCTTAAACCTATTTAGCATGGGTACAAAACACTCGACTTGTCCCCCATTAAGATCTACCGCAATAATGGCTAGAGTGTCTCATTCATGCCAAATACTCAAATGCGGTGGTAGAGACTTAAGCTCCAATTTTGGTGATTCCTCAATAGATGGCTTTGCGGTTAGGGATTGACGATTCATTATGTCTAGCTATAACCTCTTCAATTTTGACTTGTACTCAAATATCTACAATGCAACAACCCATCATAATAATCCTCTCTGTCGTCACTCTCCAATTTAATCTTAACTACTACGAGTGACTCAACACCAACCTTTCTTCAATTTTCACCTCAGACATAATGTCAACTCTATAGGTTACCGCGGACACCAATTGAACTTCACCACTTTGCTTCGTTCATCTACAACTATCAAATGTTCCTTCTTTATTATTTACACTGAATTTAATCCACCCCTTCTCCATATAAATTACTCCGCGTCTACTAGCAAGGAATGGTCTCCCAAGTATGATGGAAACCTCTAAGTCCACCTCAACATAAAGGATGAAAAAATTCACCGGAATGATGAATGAATCAACTTTCACTAAAACATTGTGGAGTACACCAATTGGTCTCTTTATAGTTCGATGAACCATCAATAGTCACATCGCAATGGGCTTTGGATTCCCCAATCCTAGTTTCATATAAATGGACAAGGTCATGAGATTTATCCTAGCACAGAAATCACACAATGCTTTAGTAGAGTGTAACTACCCAATAGTACTTGGAATAGTGAAGGCGCTAGTATCCTCCTTCTTATGAACTAAGGATCTTGTAGCAATAGCACTACAGTGTTGCAATCTATCATCATCTTACAAAGTCACCGCCCTCTTCTTTGTCACCATGTCCTTCATGAATTTTCCATACCCAGGTATTTTCTCTAAAGACTCTATCAACGGGACGTTCATGGAGAACTTCTTCAACATACTTATAAACGTGTGGTATTTTCTTCTTCAGCCTTCTTGACTAACCTTTGTGGTAATGGAGGTGGAGGTCTAGGAATAGGGACAACTTTCTAAGTAAATTTTGCTTCCTTCTCCATCACAGTCGCAGACTCTCTGTTGACCTCTCTCACCTCAATATTTTTTTTATTATCAATCTCCACCATAGAGAGCATAGGTTGATCAATTGTGTGCTCGACCCCTCGAGTAGTGCCTGTCATGCAATGCCCATACTTCCTTAGGTTATGGATAGCGTTGCTTGGAAGAGTGTCTGGTTTGCATGGGTTCACTATAGTAGACAAGTGAGTCATATGTAGCTCAAAATGCTTTATCGAGACTACATGTGAATCAAACTTTTCTCCAATACCATACAAGTCATTTCTCACCTCCTAAACATTCTCATCAGTTGCATCAAACCTCCTACTCATTTTCTGTATCACATCCTAAATATGCGGCACCTTACTTCAACCTTCCATATAGTATATTATTGATTTTTAGGAGGAACATATGGCCCAACCTGATGGTTCTTGTTACCATATTTATTCTGGATGAAGTTGTTTTTGTGATTGTAATTCCCATCTCGGACATATTGATCCTCTCCGTTGTATTTACAACAGTTTGACTTTGGCTTCGTTTACTTTACTGCACATGAATCCTCGTAATAGTAATACTCTTCTTCCGATGAATGATTTCTAGTCAAATAGTTCACTGCATTCTCCTTCTTTGTGTCCATGCTCACATGCTTAAAGACCAACCCTAACTCGGTCGTTATCAACACCATCTTTTAATGAATCTCATCTGTGGCTAAAATGTTTGTATCTTGAACAGCAAAGATATTCCGCCGACTGTACAACATTCTAGTGCTCCAAGCCTTGTTGTTATGAGATAACTTTTGCATTTTCTCATTGATTTGTGCCCATGTCCATATGCCATATGACCCTCCAGCAATAGTATCAAAAATTTCCTTACCATTGTCATTGGAAACATTGTAATTTTGTCCCTGATAGAAGTACTTTTTCAATGAATCATCATCAAAACAGCTGTTTGGGACACTTCACATAAAGGCAGTGAATCTATCCCAAGAGCCAGTTACAGACTCTCTTGGTTGAGCCAGAAAATAGTTGAGCTTGTCCTTTTTATTTGACTTATTGTACACTCGAAAATGTATTTCCAAGAATGCATCGCTCAGCCTCTCTGATGTATCGATAGAGTTGTAAGGTAGCTCATTGAACCATATTGCAGCATCTCGGGGAACACCCTCAGCCCGATAACATTATTATCCCAATATGGTCGACCTATGCAACTCTTGAAGACAAAGTTCAGTTTAGCTACGTGAGCATGTGGATCTTCAACTAGCAACAATGAAAATAAACCTCTCGCTGTCAACATCTGCATCAAGGTACTAGTAACCACAAAAGTATGCCCCGGTATGAGCGGTTGTAAGACTAGAGGTCTATGAGACTCGGTGATATTCATGTCGAACCTACCATTATCATTCATTTGTACTCCTTGAGAGTATTTATACCTTAAAGGAGGTCCACTCTATTATTAAGTAGAGCCATGTTGGTCCTTTCTACAATCTATGGAGGTAGCATCCCTACTCAATCACCTCCTCTAATAGGATTAACATGGGGTACTATATTATTCATTCTTCTCAAGGTTCTACCCAATTATGGATAGTTTGGAGTGAGTGACCGCTTCTCTGTGTACTTGTCATACATTTGAGTAAGACCCTAAGAGATACAAAATTTGATACGCTTAAATTACACCTCTCCAAAGAGGCATAAGCGATCATTATCAATGAAAGAATTCAACCAGTAGGTTGGAGTCGATTCCGCAAGGACTATGGTTTAGACTAAGCTTTAACTTGAGATTGTGTCTTTTTAGTCAGGGTAAATCCGAAATAAATAAGTAAAGAGGGATTTTGAAAAAAACTGCAGGAATCATGCAAGTGTTTAATAAGTAAAAGCTAGTGTAAGTTGTTAACAAGATAAGAGAAGAACTAATGTATAGGTGTTTAAAACAAGATCATAACGGAATAGTTCTAACAATAATTATCCCTTCCTAGTGTATTACATGAAAAATGATAAGTTATGTATCTCTAAATCCTTTTTCCGACATTCAAATAATTTCACCTCACGCCTTTATCCAGCTACATGTGTATAATTGATTAAACCTTACCTTAACCTCAGATTAGACATTATAATCGATGTATGTCTTAGTTATTACTTTTCACCAATCGATAGTGGACTATTAAATAGTATCACACTAAATCTATATTGATGATTCTTTTCTTATTAACAACCTCCTTGGTTCAGAAAGTAGCAACAAGTAAAATCCTAACGCATGCACTTGTTAAAAATATTTCTAAATGAACGATTTTTAAATGCATGTAAAAAAATACTATTCAAGAATTGATTAATTGCTATTCATACTTTGTTAATATCACATGGTTCTCAAAATCCTAGTTGTGGATTTAGTTACCAATATTAGCAAGAACATAATTCATGTTGATAGATGAGTAAATCATGAAATTACGTAATAAGAATGATAAACCCTGAAATCCAACTTGAATTAAAACCAAAATCTCAAAATAAAACCCAAAAATCTATAATTTGCTAAACTTGGAAAAAATAAATCCCAAAGAAAGAACTCAAAAGAATGTAATAGTTTCTCACCCCCAAAAATGAGGTTTACATCCCTATTTATTTAAAACAAATACTAAATTAAAAAAGGGAATAAAAATAACAAATAAAAACTACACAATGTGTCTTCAATTTATAAGGCAGAACTACGGTCCATAAGTTGAGTTATAGTCCGTAGGTTAATGATGTACCTCCCTCCATAGAAAATTCTCTATCTTTTTCTATCTAAAATTTCTCAGACAGCTTCTATGATCTGGCAGTACGGATCGTAAGTTAGAGAATTGTCCGTAAGTCGAGTCTGTCACTCTATACACATATTATTTCAGCCTCAGGTACAAGAACCACTCTCAAATCACTTCTACAGAGCTGCAATATGGACCATAAGTCATTCTACGATTCGTAAGTCACCATTGTTGTTCCATATTTAGTAAGATTTTCTTGAACTTTCTCATTGCCTTTAAATAGCAATCTCATGCCCCTCACCTGCGGACCGTAAGTCATTCCATGGCTCGTAGAGTCCTTTATAGGTATATCTTTTCAACATTTTCCTCATCTCTCTCCTCAAATGCTCGTGCGTGAGTTTATTTTCTAAATAAACAACAGACAAACATAAAACTAACAAGAAAGAACTACCAAAACACACAATTCTTGAGTAAAACGTATCAATAGTAACATAAACTTGTGGTACATGAATGGTCTGGTCTTGTTTGTTTGCAAGATGGACGATTTCCTTCTTATGTTTAGTAGCATATGTTGAAAAAAGTAGCCATCCAGAACAAGTAACCTATTAGGAGCATTGATGATTTATATAATCGACTCCACGGAGAGAACTACTTCATTAAGATTAACTTTTTTCCAGCTTATCACCAATTGAGGATGAAGGAAGGTGATATCCCAAATATAATATTTCAAACTCAATATGGCCATGATGAATTTTTAGTAATGTCATTTTGATTGACCAATGCTTCGGCCATATTTATTGACTTAATGAATAAGGTGTTCAGGTGATACCTTGATATGTTTAATATCTTGTTCATTGATAACATGTTGATTTACTCAATCATTAAGAATAACCATGTCGATAATTACCCCAGTAAGGCAAATATGGTAGCTATTTAACAATGGGTAGTTCTTCCCATGTGGAACAAGATAAAAAGGAATTGGTTTGTGAATTTTAGATATAGGCCCGATTGGGTTATCGGTAATTTAACTCCACCAAAGGTTTGTGTTATTGTTCTGAATCGTCTTTTATAGGGGATGTGTACTCAAAGCAAGGATTTGCTCGATTTTATTGAGTTGAATGAATTGATGCTTGGAATATCCATTGAGTCTTCTCCCAATGGGGAGATGGCATGCTTTTATATCAAGGTCATTTGTGTGTTCCCAATACTTATAATTTGAGAGATAAAATATTATCATCAGTGTATAGTTGTTGACATTCCGTAACCTAGGAACCACATTGATTTACGAGACTTGCAGGAGGTTTATTGGATTAATGGGATGGAAAAGAATATTATGGAATTTGTAGCTAAGTGTCATAATTGTAAGCAAGTGAAACTTCAACATCAAAAGTTGGTAGAATTTTCTTAAGATATTTGCATTCCTTCTTGGAAGTGGGAAAATTTGAATATGGAATTGATTATTTGTATACCCCGCACATGAAGACAATAACTCGATTTGGGTTATAGTTGACTGTATAACAAAGACAACTAATTTCATTCTCCTAAATGTTTCTTATTAGGTTGAATGTAGTTCCCCTATCCATTATCTCTGATCATGGCACCCAATTTTATTCTAAGTATTGGAAAACTTTCAAAAGGGACTTGATACTCATGTTAAGCTTAGTAAAACCTTTCATTCTGAAGTTCATAGAAAGCGGAGCATAATATCAAAACATTGTAATATAAGTTGAGATCTTGTGTCATTGACTTCGAGGTTGATTGGGACGATCATTTGAATTTGATTGAGTTTGCATATAATAATAGCTCGCAAAAGTCACCCAGAGACTCTCCATGTGAGTTGTTTAATTGCAAAATGATCCAGCAAGTTTGGCTCATGAGTCAAACAAACTCAGAGAACTAAAGTGAAAAAGGTACATTGTCGAATAAAATGGTGATCTCGACTTAGATCGCCAAAATGAATAGAATAACTAGAGAAGGATATCAACTCCAATCAGTAAGGGATGTTATAAACACCGAGTATGTGAAATCATTAGGTGATGTTGATCATGTTCTCCAATTAAGAAGTCGAGATTAAAAAGATGAAACAGAAAAATGATGATACGGATTTTCCATCGGTGGATCACCGACTCATTTATCAATTGACGAGTCATGGATTTCAACACATTTAAGGCTTAATATTTAAGGATTTAGTGTCCTCAACACCTATTTTTTTCTCATAATTTATGTTACCATGTTAATTTCCTACAATGAAAGCAAAAGAGCTAGGCAAGGGCATTATAGGCAAAAAGGAGCAAAAAAAGTTGAAGAAGTTGAAAGAAAGCAAGGTTGGTACTCACCAAAGCCACAAAACGAGTCAAAAAAGTTCCAGCAGGCCAGCCCATGGAAAAATAACTTGGTGATAAGATGGGTGTATCGGTGATTAAAAGAAGTTTCTATGAAGCCAGTTTAGGCCGCCAAAAATTACATAGAAATTGGTGAAATGGAAAGCCCAAAAGGTGAGAATATGAGCATTTGGAGCGTCACCTACTAGGTCGGCGAGCCTGACCTAGATTTACAAAATTTACAACAAAGAAAAGTTAAATATACAGACTAAAAAGTAGTTAAAATGGGAACTCGGCGCTTCGCCAATCAGGTTGGACAAGCCCGACTTACTTTGTCGCCTGACTGAGGAGCTGAAATTTGGGGAACATATAAATTCAATTTTTAAAAGAAGAAAAAGAGTTCCCATATTTTCGAGTTCTGGGTTTTTTCCACACATTGCATTACATATTTTGGGTGGAGATTAGGTTTTGTTTTATTTTTTAATTCAATTTAAGCATTTGGAGACTTGTTGATCCTTTTCCAACAAGATGGAAAATATAGTTGGTAACGATTTATTATTATTTATTTGGTTTTTTAAAAACCCCCATTCTTGGTGTGTTAATATGTTGTTAAATGTTTCAATTAGCTTTTGAGTGTTAATATTTAGTGATTTTAATATTGATTTGAAGTGGGTTTAGTTAATAGTTTGAGTTTTAATTGGTGAAATGTAGATGGAAATATAATTATAGTTCACCTCTCTATGTTTTCTTGAAAAGAGTTGTAGAGTTTAAACTATTAGTTGATGATTCTAGTGATAGTGTTATTGCAACTTTGATATTTCATGGGCCACCTGACTCATCCGTTTCTTAAAGTTATGATCATTTAAAAATGATCTCTAACTCATTATTGAAGAATAATTTTACCAATCTCAATTAAGCTCTTTCTAATTTAGTTATTTAAAAATTTAATTTTTTCGAAGACCGATGTGTTACATATAATATCTTTGTGACTACTATTATCTCAACTGTGAATATTGCAATGAACATTGCGCGTGATCTTAAATTGTAGATCTATGATCAATGATTTTGTTTGGGTTCCATATGTTATGGGGTTAACTCTAAAAGTGTGCATGAGGATACCTAGAACTTGCTCCATTGCTACAATTAATTGGCTTCGGAGAATGGATGAAATGATCTTAGGAATGAATTTTTAGTGTGAACCTAATTTTTATACCTTTGTGTGACCACCTAATGAGTGTGTGAATTTTACTTGGTAACATTTGAGCCAAACATTTTTGTTAGATGAAACATGAGCACAAATGCGTATACAAGTTATTGAAATTGTCGTGTCCTTCCCACCTATAACCTTCGTGAAGCATTGGTTTGTCTAAATACCCCTCGAGTCTAAGATTTTGTGTGGCAAGAATGAGGAATGAAATCGAGAATTTTTTTTGTAAAATTCTTCCTTGGATGCATGTGGTGAAAAAGTTGGGGACCCGTCTCTATATATAAAAAAAAATAAAACAAATTAAAGAAATGAATTATATGTATCCATTTTGCATTGTTGTGGAAATAAAGATGTACTCGATAAGCTAAATAAATTGTGTGTTATGAATAGGCCAAGGATGAGTTGCGAATATAAAACGAATCACAGAAAAGAAAATTTAAGCCATTCTTCATGAAGGTTGATTAACTAAAAAAATGAGCATATCCTTAGCCTCGGTCCAATCACAAGCCTTAAAAGACCATTGTAATCTTGCATAAGCCCGATCCGGTTTTGGTAGAATTCAAAGAGGTGGTAATGAAGAAATCCATATTGATTTCTCCCGAGGTGTATATGGAGTGCTTAGATATCAAGGTCGTTTATGTATTCTGAATGTTGATGACTTAAGGGAACAAATTTTGACATATTCCCATAGTTTGCAGAATTCCATTCACCAAGGAGACACCAAAGATGTACCATGATTTGTGGGAGGTCTATCGGTGGAATGGGGATGAAGAACGATATTGCGGATTTTGTGACCAAGTGTCTTTATTAACAAGAAGTGAAAGTTAAGCATCAAAAACTCGAAGGTGTATCTAAACACATTAGCATTCCTAATTGGAAGTTGTAATACATTAATATTGACTTTATTGTTGGTTTTCCTCGCACCCGGTTGCAACATAATTCAATTTGAGTGATATTAGATATGATGATGATATCGACTCATTTTCTTCCCATTAATGTTTCTTGTACGACGGAAGACTATTCCAAGTTTTACTTTAGAGAAATAGTAAGGTTACAAAAAATGCCATTGTCCATTATTTCTAATCGTGGTACTAAATTCACTTATAAATCTCGGAAGTCATTCCAAAAGGGTATTTTTACTAAGGTGAAGATGTCACAATCGGAGTCTAGACCCCAGACGAGACCGGCGTCATTGACCTCTTAGAGGTCGCAGCCAAGCCTACATATGTCATCGTTACATCTTCTAGATAAATTTTAGCGGAAAATTTAAACTTTTAGTTTGGTGTAATGATACTTAGACTTCATAATATGAAACATCATATTAGAATAAGATCATCTACATAATTTCATCATCATTCACAACAACCGTCTAATACAAAGATACTCTAATGAATGAAATTGTTCATAACGGCACTAAATGTATACTTGCCAAAATAGCACCAATACGATGTCTAAAAAAGGTGACAAAGAAACGCTAGTGGAACATCCTACAAAAGCTCATTCCTACATCTAAGCTAGAATATAAAAGATAGGCATCCTTGAAAGCAAGAGGACCTACCATGTCCGGATGAATGCTCCACGTCCAGATAACTTCAGCGTAGTCTCATAATGCTTAAGCTTTAACCTGCACCTACACCTAAAAGTAGAGAGTTGTATGGGATTAGTACACACTTGTACTAAGCATGGGTATATCAAGCACACACCAAGGACATATATGATTAAGAAGCTCTCTCTCCTAACAATATGAATTATGGAAAGTCAAGTCAGTGGACTTGCAAAAATCGGATTAGGGAAGTCCTGCTATTAGAGTAACATGCATAATCATACGTAAGATATTTCACATACCACATAACATATTACTAATTAACACATAACATGTTTCATGTCATTCGTCCATATGCCATGATACCTTGGAATCTTGGACTTGACATTAGGACTTTCCAAAATGAGGGCTCAACATTTAGGACCTCAACAAGGGAGTCTTCTTTAGAAAACATAGATTCTACTTCATTCGTTCATACTTATTTTCATTTGTTCGTAATCTATTTTAAACACCAACCATACCTAGGATGTATTTTATGAGTTTCATCGGGTTCACTGCGCAGAGACCAAGAATGACCTAGTGTCATTACTTAAGTCTAGCTCACCTCTTGATTATCCTATCCTAACACCTTCAGTATCGTTCATTTCATTATGTTCATTAATTAAGGCTGGCCTCGTTCTTTCTTTGGGAAGTTTAACCTTAACCGACATAGATCACGTGAGCATCATGAAATATAGTGTTTAACCCTACACCAAAAAGAGGTGGAATCACCGGCCAAAGTGAACCAAAACATGCTAGCGTATATAGGGAATAGAACCCTGCAAGAACCCTATATTGGAAGTATAGGTTCAATGACTAGGCGATATAAGGAGATCCATACCCGTCTTTACGGACAGCCTCATCTCATGAGAACTACACGAACATTTGCCTTCCCGAAAGAAGGAATCGCGACTCATAGCTACCCTATCGGTGCTCAATATAAAAATCAATTACATTCCTCTCATATATCATAGAAGTTGGCTTCTAGCATGAGTCATCATAACACATTAGATGATTTCTCATCCCATCATTACGTATTAAGTGTAATTTTCCTAACACTTATATATAGAGTGTGATTAAGGCTTACCTCTTTATTTTCAACACTCTTAGGTCAGTACTTTTGGTGACCTTAGATCTGGCGTAGGTACAACTTCTCTCACTTGCACTATCCTCTCTTTGTGATGCCACCCTGTTCTTTTGTAACATCTTTTCATTTCATCTTCACTCAGCTTCCATTATTTGTTCATCGTATAACATACATATGCTCTCTTGAAGTTATTATTGAGGGACATTGATTCTAGACGTAGATACAACTTGTCTCACTTGTACTAGCCTATTCTCATGTAGCCACTCTTTCTTTGCTTGTTCATCGTTTACCATAAATATTCACTCTTAGTCACTTCATTTAGTGACATTCATTTTAGGCGTAGATGCAGCTCGTCTCACTTGCACTAGACTATAGTCATGAAGTCACTCTTATCTTAACATATTAACTATGAATTTATTCTTAACACTTTCTTTTTGGAGTATGCTTGAGATTTGACTTTACATCATTTTACACTCCCCTTACGTGAATGTTCATTTCATCATCTTACAATGCACTTGGCCTTTTTGTATGTTTCACGCTCTTACTTAAACCTCCTAGGTTCACATAATTTCAATACATATATCTTAGGTTTGTTTACTTTTAAACATATGTTGGACTTATGGATTCATACGTACAATCCATGAGGCTTCATTCATAATTCGTCAAAGTTACTCATACTTATCCATGATTATGTGATACAAGACTAATTCATCTTGTTGGTACGCCAAGATATTGATTTTTATCCTTAGAGGCAACATTCATTATTTATTTGTTCACGTACGACTTATGTGTCAATACGAAATTGCTCAGGGGAACCCAATTTTGAATCCCTTAAGCAACACTTATTACTATATTAAACATGGTACTTGCATTTTTCTGATTTTGGGACCCTAGGTCGATCCCACTCACCCCCATAATACTTTCTTTGTTTTTCCTCCTTTCTTTCTCATTTAAGGAAAAGAGGTTGTGGCATCAATCCCCTACAAGCTCATTCTTTTTCTCTTAACTCTCTCATCTATTCAAGAGGTTGCCGGTTCAATCCCCACTGACCTCATTTTATTTTTCTCCTTTATTTTTCTCCTAACTCTCTCATCTATTCAATAGGTTGTGGGTTCAATCCCCACTCACCTCATTTTATTTTTCTCGTATTTCTCTCATCTATTCAAGAGGTTGTAAGTTCAATCCCCACTAACCTAATTTTATTTTTCTCCTAACTCTCTCATTTATTCAAGAGGTTGTGGGTTCAATCCCCACTCAACTCATTTTATTTTTCCTTTCGTTTTGCTCATGAAATTTTTATGTAATTTGCATTTGCAAAGGTCTTGGGTTCAATCCTCAATGACCTCACATTTTTAATTTTTGTAAAACATAGATAAATTCAAAAGTTTATGGTCGAGACCTACATTTCCAGCAAGCTAGAAATTCGGTCTCTTTCAATCCATCTTTCTCTCAAGTTTTTATGTTAATTCTTGGAGTAATTCGGGTGACATTTTTTTAGAAAAACTACCCTTATATTATCATCACACATTTAACATTTTCATACACGAAAATAGAACATTTTTAACATGCAAATTTCAGAAAGCAACATAATTAATTTACAGCACACTCATGCTCAAACAATTAACGTAAAACAATTTTCTAGAATACATCTTAGAGAAGACATACCAATACATGCTTTGAATCTTTCGAAGGATCTAACGACAGGGTCATGCAATGGGGACAACCTTAGTTTTTCAATTGCTATTAAACTCAACCTTAAGGGTTTCTTGGGAAAGGGGACAAGAGAGAAGAAAACCCATACCTTAATGTTGTTCAAAACTTGTTACAATGATGCCTATTACCACGACACCACTGCCTCACCACCAAAATCTAAAACACAATCCGTCGAGAAGAATGTTGTTGATTTTGATTTTTAGCTTAGCTTTTCGTTTGAGGTTTTGTTTGTAAGTTCTTCAAGAGTGAAGAACTATTATTTTCAATTCTTTAACTGATAGAAAACGTGAGAATGAGAGTGAGATACGTGAGAATGAGACTATTAGGATTAGGAGAGTTAGGTGGAGACTTAGTCAAACTAGGACTCCCCATTATTATTAATATTCTTATTATTATTATTATTTTATTAAAAATATGGTTTTCCTTTAATTATATCAGCAAATGAAATATTAGTTAATTTAACTAATTCACGAAAAACAATAAATAAATTAAATCATTGCTTCCACTAAGGTTCGAACCCGGGTGGAGAAAGATTTCGCTCAAAGGGTCATTTTCGGCCCTTCCTACACGAATTTCCCCTCCACCACATTAATTAATTAATTAATTAAATATTTAGGGTAATTACAAAACTACCCTTATCCAGGAAAATACCATTTTACCCATAGACCCTCCAAACTTATAATTACCCCTTTTTAATTTTGGTTAAGAATCATCCGGCTAAATCTTCATGTTTGGGTGACCTACATGGCTGGACCCAACCTTTACTAGATCAACAAACTCACTATGTTAGTTGTCTTGGGTATTGCAAGGTTTCAAGGGTCTGGTTCTACGCGCATCAATCCGTGTAAACCTGGTCTAATCATAGGCATTCTAGATACATTAAGCATTACTTATGATAGTCATTTTAGGGTTATTTCATTATCCCCCCCCCCCCTTAAAACATTCTTCTCCAAATTTCACTACACTTCATTTTAAAATAAAGAGGGTGATTTTCAAAACAAATTTTACATACTTGAGACTTTACTCTTTGTTAATTTATGTTTCACACTTACTCTGGATAGTGCATATTACTCAAACTTATCTGAAGTTTCATATTTAAGATTGAGGATCTTCGTTCTCAATTGCAATTAACATGATGCACCTCACCACTCATGCAACAAGAAAATAAAATCATGTGTGCGCATACAAAAACAACAACATGACATGCATACATGAATTCATTATAACTCACATAGCGCAATTAATACGCATAGGATATTGGATTACATCACCAAGTTCACTATTGTACTAAAACTTAGAGTTTCTTAAATGAAACCAGACTTAGGAGGAGTATATCTAACCCCTTAGCTAACATCTTGTTGGCCTTCAGATTTGAAATTATATGGCTTTAATGGATAGGTCCACGGCCGGCCAATTTATACCATATCTCATTTCGCAACTGAAACCTCACTACCCTTGTTTGATAGTCTATGGTAGCATAACACTTATAGAGAAAATCCATACCTACTCTATTCAATTCTTTTTTTATTGGTGAATATCTGATTTACATATTAGTAGATTGGTGCCCCTAGACCCTCCAAACTTAAGATTACCCCTTTGTAAGTCCGGTTAAGACTCATCCGGGTAAATCATCATATTCGGGTGCCCTACATGATTGGACCCAACCTGTCATAGCTAAACTAAATCACCAATTTAGTTGGCTTGGTTATTTCAAGGGTCTAGAGGTCTGGTTCTACGCGCATCAATAAGTGTGAACCCGATCTAATCATAGGCATTCTATATAAATTAAGCATTACTTAGCATAGTCATTTTAGGGTTGTTACAGAAGCTTAGCCCAGATTGGATCCACAATATTATCGTAAAGTAGATAGTAATATCAAAACTTCAGAGGATATGTCAAGAGCTTGTATGATCTATTTAAAAGCAGTTGGGATGACCATTTACCGTAGATTGAGTTTGGGTGTAACAATAGTTATCACTGCAATATTGGTATAGTTCCATTTGAGACATTATATTGTAGGAGGTACAAATATCCTATAAGAGTGTTTAAGGTGGGTAAAGTTACCCTAATAGGTCCTGAGGCTGTACATGAGACCATAGAGAAAGTTTGAATTGTATGAGAAAGGTTAAAAACATCTCAAAGTCAGCAAAATCATATGTCGATGTGAGAAGAAGGAATCTAGAGTTTAATTTTAATGATTGGTTTTAGAAGGGTGCAATGAGGTTTGGCAAGAGAGAAGCTTAGTCCACAATATATAGGCCCATATCAGATTTTGAGGGTGTTGGTAAGGTTGATTGTGAGTTAGATTTTACAAATGAGTTTGCAGTGATGCATCCAGTTTTCGATGTCTCTATGATTAAGAAGTGTACATGTTAGAGATTTCACATCCATAGTTTCCTTAAGGTTTGGGAGTTAAGGAGAATATATCTAAAGAATAAGTCGGGTGGAATTTTAAACCGACTAGTCATGAGCTTGAGAAATAAAGAAATAGCTTCAGTGAAAGTGTTGTAGAGGAATCAGTTAGTTGAGGGTGCTACGTGGGAAGCCGAGGTTGATATGATGTCCCTATATCCTCATCTATTTCCTTCTACTCCTATTCTAGATTGAGGTAAGGAGTCCCTCATGGTTTGTTCATTAATTTGGAATCATGTGTTTTATGTGTTTCCATGATTTCTTGTGTGATGAATGTTCAAGAAAAAACGTGTGTTTTTAGTGAATGTAAGTTTACGTGATTGATTTTCCTTAAGCAGATTGTGAATTCAGTATGATTTTCCTATAGACTTCATAAGGTATATTTATGAACATGTTTTAGCTATGTTTTTCTGTGAGAACGAATTGCATATAGGCTATATGAGATTGCGTATAGCACACTTTTAGCTTGGAGAAGGCAGTTCCTCCTTTAATAAGAGTAATTTTTAAAATTTCATGCATATTGGATTTCTAGATGTAGTTTCTACTTCTTTATGATTAATTGAGTATGTTCAGTTTGAAGTTGATGTTTCCTCCTTCATTTGTGAAATGCATGCATGATGGTCTATTAGACTTAGAGTAACCCATCATATGATGTTTTGAGAACGTTTTAGCTTGTAGTCGATAGTTCCTCCTTGGTTTCATGGATAAGATGAAGTTCTATAGTAGATTGGGTTGTTGCTTCCTCCGTTACACTTTTAAAAACATTTTGAATCTCTTTCCAAAACGAATGATACCAAGGGGGAGATATTGTAACACCTCATATTCGAAACCATATTTCAAAGAGGGAAACTTAGAAAAAATTTCGGAAAAACTGGTGTTATCCACACAGGCCAGCCATGGCCCATGGGATGAACCACATAGCGTAGGTGGGTTCGTGGAAAGGACAGAAATAAGTTTTTCAGGCCATGGACCATGACGATAATAACGGTCTATTAGAGGGTCCGCGATCTGTGGTCGAGGAACCGTAGGTCAGGCCAAAACTCTATCACCACCAACAACGAGTCTATAGGACGGGTCGTTGGTAAGTCCACGTCCTTCAGTGATGAGTCGCGTGTCAGGTTCAACACTTAAGTCCAGCAGCAGTTGGGTCTTTTCCTAGTTAATTAGTTCCTATGCTTCCTCATTTTACCTTTCACTAAGACCCTTATATAAGTATTTTCAACCCCCAAATTCACTTCATTCTTCCAAATTCACAAAAGAAGAACTCTTCAAAATATTTCTCTCTAGAAACTTCTCGAAGAAGAATTATTCGACCTAGGTTTGTAAGATAAGGTCTCAATTAATCCATTAAAGGCTAGAATTTGGACTCAAGGTATGATAGTTTTCATCCATGGTTTCCATCCATTCATGGAGTTCTCAAATTCCACTATTTCTAATGGTAGAATTCCATAATGGAGTTAGGTTTTCTTCAATCATCACGGTTTTTTTTATAGTTGATTTAAATTATTGAATTATTATTTATTATGCATGAATTGATGAAATACTATGATGATATGATGATTTTACCATAAACCCATGGAATCCCCATGTTTTCAAGACATGAATCATATGATATGGGATTTTGATTATAAAATAAGAGTTTTATGAAATAAATCATGTATTGAAGGTTTTACATGAATTTATGATGAAATTCATATATAATGCATGTTTTCTAAGTATTGATGATTGATAATGGGTTTTGAACCTCAAGAAGTAAATTATGGGCTTATGCATTTTCTAAAATCTATGCAAATGTATCAAGGGTGTTTTGAGACTAAAGTCTCCAACTTAAAATATTCAATTTAGTATATCATTTATATTTTATATCATATAACATTTATTTAAATATTTATTGTATAAGATTTATTAAAAGCATGCATCTTCTTCTTATAAGACAGACATGTTTGTACGACCATTGTTAGCTATAAATATAGGAGTTTGCTCACATTTTTAATCTACTGATTTTAATACCTCATATAGTACATATTCTAAATTTATTTATGTTATATTATATAATATCATACAACAAGACACTTTCAAAATCAAGGAATTTGACTTTTCCAAAGAGTTGTACTTTTCCAAAGGGTTATGATTTTTCTGATGTGTCGTTACTTTTCCGAAGAGCTTTCACTTTTTCAAAGAAATAACAAAGGTAGGGATTCAGTCTCTAATTCTCAAGGGAGTCCTTAAGGTAACATGACCTACCCTACTAGTCCAAAGTGTGGAAAAAACCAACCGGGTGAGTATCTTCCGTGAAAAGAAGGATGTTTTTTGTTTGGCCACTCTTATCAAAGTGTTAGAGACGGTACTTCTTCTAAACAAGGAAAAGGTATGTTTTTTGTTTGGCCACTCTTGTCAAAGGTTGAGAGACTGTACTTCTTCTAAACAGGGAAATGGAGGTAACAAGAGTAGCTCCCATTCTACACTTCCAGCAGGTCGCCCAACTCATCAGGGTGCTTCATTTGGTACATGTGGGGGTCAACACAAGAATATGTTGTATGCTTTCCAGGCTCTCCAAGACTAGGAGGATTCTCCTAATTTGGGTATCACTACTTCCGAGTCTTTAATTTAGATGTTTATGCTTTTTAGATCCAGGGCTACTCTTTCGTTTGTAACTCCATATATAGTAATAGATTTCGGTGTCACTATAGAAACTCTTTCAGAACCCTTCTCCATGTCTACTCTATTTTAACTTTTGGATTGTGTATTAGACCTAAGGCATAATTTAACATGATATTAGATCATGACTCATCTCATGTGATATTAGGCCCCCAAAATGAATTTTTCCACGCACTAGATGTACAAGATGGAATGTTGATAAATGGAAGCCTTATATGGGTGGTCTGCTCAAGGCCTAGTTTAATATAATTGTATGCAACAAAATGTAAAATTGAAGTCATTTCAAACTATACCAGAAAACTTTTGCACTATCCTAAAAATAATTGAACATTAGTGGGAGAAAAATAAAAAAACATTCCATCTCTTTTTAGCTGCAACCATATTTTTTTATTTGCTTCAACTCATATTCTTCATGAACGGCTTGCATCCTTATGTTATTCTTATACTGAAGCAAACCAAACATACGCCATCTCACAATTGTCAATATAAGGTAATAGTGATAAAATAAATGAATAGATGAAGCTTAAACGATTTTAGAGAAGACGGGCTGGAGAACTAAGAAATGGTTTTAACTGATACGTTGACAACTTCCTTCTTTATGAAAAATCCTAAGAACTCCGAGGGGTAGGAGTCCATGACCAATAGATTCTATTTTTATTTTTTAGGGTGAAACAGATGAGCTTATTGATAGATTAAGTTATAATAAAATAATAAATTGAGGTCTAGCTAGGGATTATTGGGAAAAATAGTCCAACTTTATATAAGATACTTTTTAGTATTATGTTTAGTAGGAATTTTGCCTCAACATATAACTAATCGCATGTGTTACTGATACCACCAAATTGATTAATCACGTATACCTTTCATTTTGTGGTATTATTAACATACGATTTATAACTATAGTATTAATCTATTTAAAACAAAAATATCCCTCCAATAATTTTTAGTTTATTCATCTTATGTTTTATATTGTACTAGTAAATCTTTTATTATCGTATATGTATGTATATATATATATATATATATATATATATATATAAGTGAATCCTAAGCAAGTCAACGTGAAATCTTTAGAATTCATGTATTTACTTTTATGTTTTCCTTTGTAATTTTAGTTTTGTTAAACCTAATTTATTTTTAATTTCATGCCCGCTTCTTCAGGATGTTGTATCCCTTCGGTTATGTCTCTTAGATAACTACATATAAACACTAGGAAAATTATACCTTCTTGTATATTCTTCTTCTTGACAAATTTCATTATTAATTTTTTGTTATTTTGTCAATTCATTGAAAGTCTACTTTGGATCTCAACCCGAAAAAGAAACGAAACAATACTATAATTTTCTTATAGTTTTTTGCTACATTCAACATATCAAGAAAAACTATTCCAACTGCTGAGTTCACAAAAACTGATCTTAACCATGATAATATTTTTGTTCGTGCCTACTTCTTTTTCTGGATTTTTCCCTTCTATCGTCACTTTTTCCGACAACATACGATGTTTTATTCAATAATCTGAAAGATTTTTTCCTTTATCAAAACTCTTTCATCATTTAAATTCAATGTAATTTCAATTACTCTATAGAATATAATCTCATCTGAATTAGAGAGTGGATGAAGCATATTACCTTTTATGATTAAAATTTACTGAATTTTTAGCATAATTTTTATTTTTAGCGAAGGATGAAGAATGAGGAAAGTGATTTTTTAAAAAAAAAATCAATAAATTTATATCAATAATTACCTAAGGTGTGACGACATCTTCATTTCTGAATCATCTCAAGTCTTTTATCTTCTCCTTGAATATGCATATTGATTTTGTTCTTCTTCATCATCATCATTATTTATATTAATATTATTTTTATTCTTTCAAATATGGAATCGTTAAAAGAATACAAAAACAACTTAAATAAAGAACGCCAACAAAATTTAAATAATAATTGAGTATACTCTATATATTCATCTCATAATTCAATAAATCGCTTCAAAAGAGACCATTTTAATTTAGCATAAAAATGAATAGAGAAATACCAAACTAAGCAAAAAGAAAATATTAGATGTGATGCAAAGTATTAAATTAACGAAAAAATTATCATAGCAGGAATTTATGCACAAAAATATTTTAAAATGATGTACATGATCAACTATCATAAAATTCTTCAAAATTCTTTCATTTCTTTATCGTTAGTTTCTTCTTCTTCCTTCTTGTGCTAGAGAGAATAGTGGTCCTTTCCTTCAATCATAATCAAACAATTGCACATAAATTAATTAAGAATGAGGGCATACAATTACAAAATAAGGCATACATACATAAAATACACTACTATACTCCCTTTAAATTTTCTTTTCTGATTTCAAGTGCAATCAGTTATTTTTTTAATGTGATTTTTGTTACACATTTTTGAATTTATAATTTAAAGAGTTGATTTAAGAAGATGTAGATGATAATGTAGTTAAGAATAATATTTTTTTCAAACATATGACTTGTGAAGTTTAATTGTTTATTAGGTATAAGGTTAGTTATCAGTTAAATTTAAATTTTAAATCAATTATTTATTACTTTATCGTGGATTTACCTTTCTTTCTATTTATATAGAACGTGGTTTCTGCTTTTTTTAAAAAAAACATAAAAAATAGTATTTTTTAATTTTTATAACTGAAAAAAATTTTTTTATGTTATTCAATAAGTCATGTGATATGGATTTAAATTTTAAAAAAGGAACAAAACCATCCAATTTTCCCTTATGAAGGATAAATTGTTTTTAATTAATTTTCTTACCAATCGAGTTATAAATTATTCTTGGGAAAACGGCGTTTTTAGTCCTTATGTTATTGTTTAATTCCATTTTTGATCTCTGTGATATTTGACTGTGCACATTTATCCTTGCATTGATTAAATTGAGTGATTTAATCAAATTATTAATAAATGTTACCTTTGCTAACATATCACTTATTAATATAAATGGCAATTCTGGTAAAATCTATCTTAATTTATTTATTGTTAATAATAAAAAAAATTATCGTTTAAATTTACTCAAGATTGACGTACTAATAAACTACCATACCATACATTGCATTTACCTTTTACTTTCTCCTTCATTTTTAATTGTTATCTCTTTCTCTCTCGTAGAATCATATGACACTACAACTAGAAAGTGTGTTCTTTTTTCTTTTCTTTATCTCTTTCTCTCACTTAGAAATCAAATGTAGAGCACCCAAAATATTGATTGAATACTAATGGAAAATATAAGGTGGAGCTCATATTGGTTTGATTTTTGTTTCAATTGAATCGATTTATTTAGTTAGTTTTCTTTTCGGTTCTTCTACAACTCGGGACAGGAGCCAAGTCTTTTCGATCATGATGTACCGTTTCCTCAAACTATTTTTATTTATAAACTCTACATTTTCAATATTTTTTTCTTAAATTTCAAATTTAGGTAATATCCTTAGATATTTGAATATTTTATTCTCTTCTAAAGTATAATCGATGTGTTCGTGGTGACAACTCTAGTTTAGTGGGTGTGATCAGTGTGAGTGTGATAAGTTATTTTTTGGAAATTCACTCTTTATTTTGCCTAAATTTATTTTTACCCTTTCAAAATTGCAGTGACTCCTTTTGAAGGTGGTGGAAATGAAAGGTCTGAGCCAGCAAGTCAAAGAATTGATTTACCTCCCGGATTTCGCCAGGCTCCATGTCGTTTGCGAATTTGTTTTGTTCCTTTTTGATAATTCACATTCGTTAATGTTGTGACTAATAGATATCAACATTTAAATGTCCTATCTCACTTAAAATTAGTAAAATATGGTTAATTGTGAAGTTTGTAATGTTTTTTTAGTGCTCAAGTGAAATTATTCATCTTTATTGTGAAACGTCAATGTGCATTTCAAAGTGCTGATATTGTGTATTAGACTTATAAAGTTTGATTGCGAATAAATTGATTCTAGCTTCCATCTCGATCAAAAGTCTTTTCTTTCCTCGTCTGAGGGACTTTTTCTTTAGAATTTCTTAATAGAAAGAGAAATTCCGTTGTTCGGAAGAGTACAAAATTAACTTATTTTGATGTAAGATTATTACATATGTTTTTTATCACCTGGAATGGTGTGTAGATGTGTGAAGATAAATTAGATATAGAAGGGCTGCGTTTTAGGTTGTGACTCTCCCTTCGATGCTCTTTCAATATTGTTTTTGGGATATGTAGAAACATAGCAATCTTTTTGTTGTAAAATTACTAGAGTGATGCATCTAATCTTACTATAGTCATATGCAAAATGTTCAAATCAATAACATAATCAAATTGTTTAAGTTGTGTGTAATTAAACAAGAACATCTCGGTGAAGCATAAATAACTTCAAAGTTAATAGGCAAGAAAGAAATATATGGAATATTTTTCTTCGTAGCATATGCTCTATTTCCTACTATTTGTCTAGTTTGAGAAAGAGCATCTTGTAAGCTTGACTACGGGATGTAATTTTTTCCCATTCTCTTGATGAGATGTGGCAAAATACCTTCTCTAGAATGCTCATTAATTTCTTCTTAAATAAATGTAGAACTCCTCAAGGGGACTTAAGGTTTTGCCCTTGTCTGGATAAGTTGTATGACCTACAATACATAAAAAAAAAAGTTAGTAAAGTTCAATACAAACAACATGAATATACTATACGAAAGTTTATTACGATTTGTTTAGACACAAATGAGGAATCGGATTGTATTGATGCCATGTTCTCTATAAGAGTGCTTTAAACCTACATCAAAATAACATTTTTAGCATTGTTATTCTTTGATAAACATTCAAGGGAATCAGCTCGTTTTCAAAACTTAGTTTTTTTTTATTATTATGTGTAGATGAACCTTCTTTTCTCCCTGGAAAACTTGTTGTTATTGAACTTTAAAATGATTGTTTCTTGTAAGAATAGGATATTTTCTACTATTATAACTTGTTTTTCCCCATAATCCATATTTCTTTCTTTTTGTCCCTTCCTTGATGCTTATAAAAGGGTACCTTCTCTAAAATCTTATTTTATTAGTTGTCTCTTGACCTCCTCTGTTTATTTCTTAGAGCATTGCTCATAGTTTTAAATTTTCAAAATGATTGGATCATAAACTCTTCATATATTGCTCAACTCTTAAACATTCATGAACATATTTTTCATGTTAATCCTTCTTAACCCATATAGTTGTGATAAAATGATTACAAGGCATCCCTGTTAAGTCCTATCTCCTACAAGAACATGTCCTCTTCTTGATATTAACAGAGAACAATCTTAGATGAAGCTCGTCAATTTGATAATAAAATTCATCAAATTCAATGGAGATAGACTCGGCATCTTTATCCTTATATTGATATAGCTTCAAAAAATTCCATGGGTAGATTTTGTGACTATGCTTCATCATGTTATATATATTCTTTTGAAGTCTTTACATCATATAGATCCTCGTTGATTCAAGCATCATAAGAATGGATTGGTCTCTTGCGGTAGAAGTACGCTATTAAATGACTCACACATATTATTCAATAAGATATCACACTTTGTGAATGAAGAGAAAAAAGCTCTTCTTAACCACTTAATGAGAGGCTTAAAACTGAACCCCTTAGGGAATATATATATATATGCTTGGAAAATTCAGGTTCTTTAGTTGCCCTAGAAGCTTTCCATAGGATTTGTTTCAACGTCTGTCCTCCAAAACATTCAGTTCTAAAATTATTGTGTTGATGCCTCATGAGAAATGTGTGGCAACATCTGGCATTATCTCTACAAATGATGGAAGTAAACCTTTTTGCAAAAGAATTTTGAGATATTTCTAGATCCTTGTCAAGAATTGTAAGAAACCAGCTCCATGTTTCCTTTAATTCACCTTTCATTATTGAGAATGAAACATGTTGTTAACATCAACCCTACTGCAGTCAATAGTTACCCTCCCTTTTGGCAACCTTTCTAAGTGTATCCATCAATCCCTATTATAGGTCGACATCTAGTTAAGAATCCTTGTTTGCAAGCTGCAAAACACACATAAATTCTTTACAAACTTTTTCTATCTTTGACCATCGTTATTGGATAATCATCAAACTTCAGAATGCATGTAGTTCTTGGGCTACTCCTCCTTAACTCTGCACGATAGTCCCATAATATATCAAATTGTTCTTCTTTAGTCCTCGTGATTTGATCTAAAACATTCTTTTTTCCCCTAAAGATTGATGCCTACTAAGTGTGCAATTATGCTTCCTTATCACATTAGCTTGAAATTCTTTCATATTTTGAACTCATCTACATATTTCTTAGCAAAAAATCCAGTGTTAATAGTTTTGTTTTCTTTTTGATTTCCACATGAATGGCCAGGGCCTATTGTTTTGATCATGAAAGGTCCATCTTAATTAGGCTTTGATGCATATATGAACGTCTTGCAGTTTGACACCTTAAAAATTCCCCTCACCCTACTAGTTTCATTTTTATTAAACTTAATTTCATTTTTCTTCATCACAATACGCATAATTTCATTTTTCTTCATCACAATACGCACTTCCACTGCCCATTGGAACTCTTTACTACAACTGAAAATCATACTATGTGTAAACTCAAAATTTGAATCCTCCTGATCTCGTCTTGCATTAAAACAGTTAATTTTTTTGAATTATCATCATCTGAATCTCCTGGCAAACTCATTAGTTCAACATCTGGTGCATCACAAACTTCTACTTGGGTGTCATTGGGAACTTAGCTATGTTAGAGACAGCACAAAACTTAACAGTTTTTTCCTTCACAATGTTGGTTTAAGGATGTATACATACCACCACTCATATAGTTCACTTGTAAAAATATAGCAGGCATTTTATGTTGTTATAAATAACTTGTAAATTGTTGTTGAGGAAGATGACCATCCATATGGTATAAATTAGGATTAATAAATAAAAAATACTTTATAAGAGAATAAATGTTTTTATATGAAAGGGGGAGGAATATAAAAGTAGGTGCAGAATGTGAATATAATGTATAAATTTGTAAGCAAAAATAATATATCAATGTTCTTAGATACATGCATCTGGGGCTCTATCATATTATACTTTGTTTCACGATTTGAAAAAGATAAGTGAGAGACTAGCATATTATGAATTAATTTCATTGTTATTTCATTTTATGGATCTTAGTGTTACAAAATACAAAATAAATTAGTAATTGTAATCATTTAAAATTTATTAAATATAAATTTATAAACTGATTCGGATTATATTGAATTCATAAATATATTAATCCAAATAAATTTTGTGGATTGATATAATTGACTTAAATATTTAAGTCCAATAAATACGGATTTAATTAAAGTCTAAATTAATTGATATGGGCTACATTGGATGAACCCAATTTGTTAAAACCAATCTCATCTCATTCTAGAGCTCATCTTGGCGCCACGTGTGCAGATGATGTGGCATGCCAAGTCAAATAAAAAAATCAATCGAATCATGACATGTGTCAAAGATGACGAGCCCGCTCCATAAAACTCATAAGCCATGTCACTTAAATCTGATTAGCTGAACAGAATCCTATTCCAATCGCGACTCCTCTATTCTAAAACTATAAATAGGGGTCCTCATAATTCAGAAAAGGAACAGAGAAAATTCTAAACAAGAAGCTAGAGAAACTCCGTGGTACAAACGTCATTTAATTCTCTACAGAGCTACAAGCTTAAGAATTCCAGCATTCATGTTCAAGAACAATCAAGATCAAGACAACCAAATTCAAGAACAAGCTAGAAGCCCTTGAATTCAAATAAAAGTCAAGATCAAGATAAATTTCAAGTTCATCATAGATTCAAGAACAACTTTAAAGTACTTGAATTTCTATATGAAAAGGCAAATTCAGTAGAATTATAGAGATTGTAACACTCGCATTTGAAATAATAAAATTGATTGTTGCTGTAATTTTCCGTTCTTGATTATTGTTTTCTCGACGCGAATTTTATTGTCTACAAATTCTGGCACGCCTAGTGGGACAATCTCTACCTCTCATCGCAACTTTTCAAACGTCAAAGAATATCAAGATGACTTCCATGAACAACAACTCTCGATCAACCGCCTCTAAGGTCACTAGCTCCAAGTTCTCTACTAAGTTTAAGACATCCTTGGTGTTACCTTTGGATGTTTTGGAGCTGTTACGAGAAGCAAGGCCACTACACTAGGACAACAAATGCTTCAAGTGTCATTTGCATCAACTCCTGTTTTTGGTTCTTCGAGTCCAAAAGGAGAAAGTTCATCCACAAATGTTCTAGAAGGAGGAAGTAGTGTTGCTGAAAAGATCAAGAAAACATTGGCTCTACTTGAGCAATCTGGTTCCAAGAACTCTACCACAAGGGAGAATTGTGATTCAACTTATGAGTCATCTCCACGTATATCGTGTAACGTAAGTCCACTGAAAATTAACTTATGCGACAATCCATGTTACTCTCCTGCATCTCCGATGATATTGCAAACGATGGTGACTGTTGCTTCCTCTCCTGACGAACAACTCGCAAATCTGACAAAGTTGGTTGAAAGATTGACGAAGCATGTACAACACCAAGAATCTCGAATTGACAAGTTGATGGACAGGATAAAGGACTTTTAGATGGAGATGCGAGCCATGCACCTGGAAAGGCCATTGAAGTTCAAGAAATTGAAGATCTTGCTAAGAAATCCCCGTTTGTTAAAGAGATGCTAGTTTCTTCTAAAGGAATGATCCCACTCGATCGCTTGAAGGAGTTTATTGAAGGCACTATCAAAGATAAGTATGAAGTCTCCACTATGTATTCTCATATATATATGCTAAGCCATACACTGCTAGGATTGATAACTTTAAAATACCTGCTGGTTATCAACGTCCCAAATTTCAACAATTAGAGGGAAAAGGAAATCCGAAACAACATGTCGTGCACTTTGTGGAGACATGTAATAATGCTGGAACATATCGAGAATATCTTGTGAAAAAGTTTGTCCGCTCTCTAAAAGGAAATGCCTTTGATTGGTACACGGATCTCAAACCTAACTCTATTGATAGTTGGGAGCAACTAGAACATGAGTTTCTCAATCGCTTCTATAGCACAAGACACACAGTGAGCATGGTAAAACTCACGAATACTCACCAAAGAAAGGATTAACCGGTCATAGATTTCAAAAATCGATGGAGGAACGCGATCCTAAATTGCAAGCACAAGCTTAATGAAGCTTCTGCAATCAAGATGTGTATTCAAGGAATGCACTGGGATCTTCTTTACATCTTGCAAGGAATAAAACAAAAATCTTTCGAGGATTTAGCTACTCGCGCTCATGATATGGAGTTGAGCATGTCATCTGCCGGAAAAGATATGACTATTGTCCATGATCCTCGCAAAAGAAGGGACAAGTAGGAACCCAAGCGATGGAGCAAGTTTCTGCCCAGAAATGACAACAAAGAATCCATGAGTGTAAATGTGTCACCCGCAAAGTTCACCACAAATGAGGGCGTAAAGCAAAACGTAAGAACGACTTTCCAAGCACGTTCAAATCAAAAGTTGACGCTAAGGCAGATGCAAGGAAAAAAGTATCCCTTCTTGGATTCTGACGTTTCTGAAATTTTTGATGAATTTCATTAGTTAAAGCTCATTGACATTTCCAGAGATGAAGCGACCCGATGAAGCTGGAAAACTGATGACCCAAATTATTGCAAGTATCACAGATGGTGAG
>JAKWIY010000341.1:0-42669 GCA_027704805.1 Solanum corneliomulleri
ATTGTGTTCGATAGTAACTTATGATTTGAGAATTATGAAACTTAATCATAATTGCAGATTCTTTGAATGTAGAACAAGATAAAGAATAAGTACATGTAAAGCGATGAAACTCATTGTAAGTGAGGCAAGTCCTGCAGGGATCAAGATTGTTGGCATTATGAAATCATGTTAGTAATCATATAGTTTTATACTTTCCATTTCTTTTACACTTCAACTGCAATTAATTTGAATTGTATGGACAAGTGTATTATTTTATGTTGGTTTCTTTACTCTTTTTATTAATTAGAATTGATGGTATATCGAAAACAAACTTTCTATCCTCCAAGTTAGTAGTAGGCTCTGTGTCCACACTATTCTTCTCATATCTCACCTATGAGAATACCATGGAATAAACATTTGTATGTGGAACGTTTTTAATTTTTGTAATTTAAAATTCCTCTATTAGAAAATGAATATTGTGAATAAGATTAATGTGGACTATATGATATTTCAAGTTTTTTACATCCATATTATTTTAGTGGAGCTAATAGGACATAGCGTGTGATCTGTATTATTAATAAGGTGTATAAGATCACACTATTTTAATCGAATTATTTTGTGTTCAATTTGTTGCTACAAATTAAGTTGATACAAAATAATTTGGTATAGTAATAATTTAAAGGAGAGGCAGAGTGGAAGATTGAATGATATCAAAGATAAAATGGACAATTACACCGTGCAAATTATGTATGTTCAGATCCGTCATAAGATTTAGAGTCAAATAAGTTGTTTTTATTTTATTTAATAAAATTGCAATTTGTGGAATGTATACAAGTTCCTATTTTTCAATTTTCCTAACAACATTCGAAAGAAATCATTTGACCCTGGATTTTTAAGCATTACACTTGAATAATATTTGTTTAATTATATTAAAATTGAACTTACGTATTTTAGGTCCTTCGGACGTTAAATGAACCTTAGGAATAGGTAGTAGGGTCTTTTGGTAAAGTGTTTAAGAATAGTATTGGATAGAGTGTATAACAAATGTTGACATTGGTTATCCTAAGATTTTTCTTATCTATTGTATCTCAATACATGATTTCTCATCTCATCATTAATATTAAGTATACATTATTCTCAATACTTTCATTAGAGTGTTCATTAAGATTGGTCTCTTCATTATCTTTACTCTCATAGGTTTACTTAGTCTCATTTGAGATTGTTCTCATATTTCAAATTTGCCTCTTATCATGTTTTTACCACATTCATTAACATTAGCACATTTGATCTTCATAATTATTCAACCCTTTTTATGTAAATGTTCATTTCATCATATGCCAATGTACTTGGCCATTTTTGTGTTTCACACTCTTACTTAACCCTTCTAGGGTTTCATCATTTCATAACATAATATTCATTTCATCGTATGCCAATGCACTTAGCTATTTAGTGTGTTTTACACTCGTACTTAACCCTTCTAGGGTTACATCAATCTATTACATACATGTTAGGTTCACTTATTTTTAAATGTATGCTAGAATTATGGGTCCATGCATACAAACCATGAGGCTTCATTCATAATTTGTTTAAGTGATTCACATCTTCCTAATATTATATGGTACAAGAATTATGCATCTTGTATGTATGCCAAGATCTTGTTTTTGATCGAAGTAGGTAGCATTATTCTTGAACATTTAATTCACGTATGACTTATATATCAATACGGAATTTGGGCGAGGGAACCCGGTTCCAAATTCGTTGGAAAACACTTATATTTTTTATTCATTTTATTTTGGTCCACACGGCTTGGGAACCCAAGATAAGGCCCCAATGCCTTCATTTCATTTTAATTTCTTTTCTTTAAATTTTCTCTTTCTTGGGCGAGGGGTTGTGGGATCGAACCCACACAACCCCTTTTATTTAAATTTCTTTTTCCTTGACTTTTTCGAGTTGACCGTGAGGGTGTGGGATGGAATCCCCACAATCTCACTTTATTTTTCTTTTTAAATTCCCTTTTATACCTAGAGGTTGTGGGTTCGATTCTCACACGCTTTCATCCCAAGAGATTGTTCCTAGAATTCCCACCTCAACAAACTTAAGGGCTTTGATCTCTTATGTATTTCCACTCGGTGCTAAGAATTATTTCCCTTGAATACATATTAAGTCCTCAAATAAGTTATTAATCATGGAAGAAAGTATTCACGCTGAATCTAATGTAATTCATAAAATATCTCCCCGAAAACAAACCTCTGGCGGTGAGCATCTGCATCAAACTACTAGTTACCATGAACGTATAACCATGTGGTAGAGGAGGTAGGACAAGAGTCCCATCAGAATTGGTGATGTCAGCATTGTCTCTATAAAACTCTTGAGGGCGTGAGGCGAGAGGTTTCCTCCTCAAAGAACCATCACCAGGCTTCTCCACAATCACTTTGTTATGAGCATCAATTGGCGGAGGAAGTTGATGGTTCATCCCATCACCTAGATTTGTGCACTTCTGCTGATCATTCATTTGTTAAGTGAATGGTTCAGTTCTAGATCGAGAGGAAGTATTGGTTCTCCTCGACTACGTGTACTTGGCATACACTAGACCAAGACTTGAAAGACACAAAAACAAAGAAAAAAAGTAAAATTAGGAAATTATTCACTAAACTGCAGTAATTGATGTTAAAGTTACACTAAAAGCCACTTTCCCCGGCAGCGGCGCCAAAATTTGATACACTCAAATTACACTTCCCTAAAGAAGTATAAGCGATCGTATCAAGTAAAGAACCCAACTATTAGGTTGGGGTCGATCCCACGAGGAAAATGATTTAGACTTAACTACAACGTACAATTACCTCTATCTAGTCAAGTCCTTTCTGAAAAGTAGCAATTAAAGAGGTTTTTTTTTAAAACAAAAGCGTTGCTATGTTGTGAACTCAAGCAAGTAACAGGAGTGAATTATTGGTGTTTATCAAGTTGTGGAATAAACTAGGGTGTAAGTGTACCCCATAGGTTCATAACGTCATAATCCTAGCTATAACAATTCTTTCCTAGTGTTTTGCATGCAAAGTGATAAGATATGTATCTCTTGTTGCCAATCTGTGTTATGAAAATCAGAAATTACTGGTTGTAATAAATCATTCAGAAACACGAAGTAACTGAGATTTTTAGAACCAGTAAATAAGATGAACAGAAATTTATTTATAAAAAAATAATTGAATATGTAGAATCTGAAATACTCTTTTTGATAATTTAGGAAGAAAATCAAGTCCACTGAATTCACAATGTCCCCTTAAAGAAATTATTCCCCTCTAGTATCCGAGGTTTGATTTGGAATATAACCTCCCAGGGTAAAATGATCTTAATCAGTAGAGTATAGATACCAAAAACTCTACTGTCAGCAAATCAATCCACAGCACGAAAGTACACGAAGAAATATGTGTTATTAAGAAGAAGGAAGATCAAAAAATTCGTAGGGAAATATTCTGAAGACTGAATGGTATTTATAGGCAAGAAGAATATATTCTGAAAGGTTGCAACCCTTTCAGGATTGACATGACCATTAATGAATGGTTGCAAACTTTCAAATGGTATTGACTGTTCCTGAAAGTTGCAACCTTTCAGAACAGTGGCGGGAATTTTTAAATATAACGGAATTTAAAACAGGTCAGGCGCGCGGACCGAGTCGGGTCGGGTTAACTAAAAAGTTGAAAACATTTTGGTTAACTTATGTTATCAATTAATTAATTGAAAATAATTTTTTTCCATTTAATGAATTAAATAAATAATTAAAATAAATTTGTCCAAAAAATTATCTCTCGATCGATCATTTGCCAAAGCCAAAGCCAAAGCCGAAGCCTAAGCTGAAGCCAAAGCCGTAGCCAAAGCCAAAGCCAAAGCCAAAACCGAAGCCGAAGCCGAAGCCGTAGCCGCAGCCGAAGCGAGCGACGACGACGGCGCGAGAGGGGTTCCTCTTTCCAACCCTTTTAACATTTAATAGGAGTGTTTATTTATTGAAACTCTCCTATTTTCATTTTCATTACCGATGAGGGACTATTGCCTTTTTCATTAAAGCATTAGAGGACTTTTCAAGTTCCCAACCTTTCAAGTTCTAAACTTTTCAAATTCCTCTCCTTCCCTCTATTTTCCATCAATTCTTTCTACATACCCAACAATCCCCCACATTGATGGGGAATAGTTATAACATAGGAATGCATGAACAATTGTGTACTTTACAAGCAAGGATTAATTGCATCTGGATAAGTAGGTTTCCCCTTGGACTTCCGTAGTGAACATATGTCGGATATACCTCGGTCAATCGGTAGATGTGATATCTTTGAACCCTCGAACTTTGGTGTATACCTAGACAACCATATGTCACACAATTACCCTTTACTGTTTATGATTCTTACGGTTGTGTTCGTTTCAGCCATGAACACCTCCTGTTTTCATGAGTGTATAGAGAATAGGCTTTTGACATAAAATTCTATTTGAAGCGGCTTCCACTTCACATTCACATAGGTGATTTTTAACCGTGTCATCTCGTAGATACACTATTTGATCAAATCTACCAAACTTAGCAAATCATTAAAAACTTTAAGCTTTATTACCTCATTAACAAGCCTTAAAGTCTTAACATTTTCCTGAACATTGTCTTTATCATGAGAATGGATTGAGTTAATTGACAATGTCGAACCGTCAGCCACAACTTTGTTTTTCTCCTTGAATCTAGCTCTTGGGATCTTCATTCTGCTAGATAGAGTTACCGTCATGCTTACTTGTCCTAAGCCGTAAACCCATTCCCTTAGATGATCTTTCAACTGCCTCTCTCACTAGGCCTTTCGTTTATGGATCTGACACATTATCGCTTGACTTTACATAGTCAATTGAGATAATTCCACTAGAGAGCAATTGTCTTATGGTGTTGTGTCTACGTCTTATATGACAAGACTTCCCGTTGTACATAACGCTCCCTGCCCTACATATTGCTGCTTGACTATCGCAATGTATGCAAATTGGTCCAACAGGTTTGGGCCAGAATGGAATATCCTCTAGGAAATTTCGGAGCCATTCCGCTTCTTTACCAGCCTTATCCAAAGCAATGAATTCAGATTCCATTGTGGAGCGAGCAATACATGTTTGTTTGGAAGATTTCCAAGAGACAGCTCCTCCTACAAGTATGAATACATAACCACTTGTGGATTTTACATCATTTGACCCGGTGATCCAATTTGCATCACTATATCCTTCAATCACAGCTAGATATTTATTATAATGCAAAGCATAATGTTGTGTCCATTTTAGATAACCCAACACACGTTTCATAGCCATCCAGTGAGTTTTATTCAGATTACTAGTGTACCGACTCAGTTAACTAATAGCACATGCTATATCTGGTCGCGTGCAATTCATAATATACATCAAACTTCCCAACACTCTGGCATATTCCAATTGAGAGTCACTTTGACCTTCATTCTTTTTTAATGTACAACTTAAATCAATTGGAGTTTTGACTACATTTAAATTCAAGTAATTGAACTTATCCAATACTTTTTCGATATAATGAGATTGAGATAATGCTAGTCCCTGGGGAGTTTTGATAATCCTGACCCTAAGATCAAATCAGCAACTCCTAAGTATTTCATATCGAACTTGCTGGACAACATGCACTTAGTAGCATTTACATCGTCAATTTCTTTACTCATTATTAACATGTCATCAACATACAAACAAACAATGACTTCATGATTCATAAAATTTTTAATGTAAACACATTTATCACATTCGTTAATCTTGAATTCATTTGCCAACATTATTTGATCAAATTTAGCATGCCATTGTTTGGGTGCTTGCTTGAGTCCACAGAGTGACTTCACAAGTCTACACACTTTCTTTTCTTTACCAGGAACTATAAACCCTTCAGGTTGTTCCATGTAAATTTCTTCCTCTAATTCTCCATTTAAGAAGGTCGTCTTTACATCCATTTGGTGGATTTTAAGATCATGCATTGTTGCGAGTGCTATTAACATCCTAATTGATGTTATCCTTGTTATTGGAGAGTATGTGTCAAAGTAGTCTAGACCTTCCTTTTGTCTGAACCCTTTGACTACCAGTCTATCCTTATATTTGTCAATAGTCCCATCAGGTTTCATTTTCCTTTTAAAGATCCATTTTGATCCAAAAGGTTTATTTCCTGGAGGAAGATCAGTCAATTCCCAAGCGTGATTGCTTAAAATTGATTCAATCTCACTATTGACTGCTTCTTTCCAATAAGTTGACTCTGACGAAGACATAGCTGCTTTAAATGTTTGAGGATCATTTTCAAGCAATAGTGCTACAAAATCTGCTCCGAAAGAAACAGATTTTCGTTGTCGAGTACATCGCCTAGGTTCCTCACTAGTTAGAATATTTTCCATTGATTCTTCTCGTGGTCGTTTAGGTCTTTCACTTGTTGACTCACTTTCAATTTTATACGGATAAATGTTTTCAAAAAACTCTGCATTATCTGATTCAATTATCGTATTAACATGAATCTCAGGATTATCAGATTTGTGAACCAAAAATCGACAGGATTTACTATTCACAGCATACCCAATAAAGACACAATCTATTGTTTTGTGTCCAATTTTAACCCTCTTAGGTAAAGGAACCTCAACCTTGGCTAAACACGCCCACACTTTGAAATATTTCAAGTTGGGTTTTCTTCCTTCCACACTCATATGGAATTGATTGTGTTTTTTCGATGGGGTACTCTATTGAGTATTTATTAGCTGTAAGGATGGCGTCCCCCAAATATTTCGCGGTGAACCAGAATTGATCAGTAAGGCATTCGTCATTTCCTTTAATGTTCTGTTCTTCCGTTCTGCCAAACCATTTGATTGTGGTGTATAAGGTGCAGTAGTTGATGAATAATGCCATATTCCAAACATATCTTTGCAAAAGGAGATTCATATCTCCACCCCTATCAACTCCGAATGATTTTTATCTTTAGATTCAATTGGTTTTTCCACTTCATTTTTGTATTGCTTAAATGCATCAATTGCTTCATCCTTACTATAAGCAAATATACAAACAAAATTGAGTGCAGTCATCAATAAAAGCTATAAAATACTTTTCCCACCACGAGATGGTGTTGACTTCATATCGCATATATCTGTGTGAATTAAGTCTAAAGTTTTTAAATTTCTTTCAACAGACTTGTAAGGATGTTTAACAACTTACTTTCCACACAAATTTCACATTTCGACTTATCGCATTTAAAATCAGGCAATACTTCTAGATTAACCAATTTTTGCAAGGCTTTGTTTTTACACTTCACACGAGGATAATTTATAAGTAAAGCAGATCACATCAATTATAATACTTTTGATGAAAATCACACCATAATAAACAGAAGCCTTTTTATCAATATTGCATCATTATATTTAGTTTGAAAAGACCCTCATTGAGATAGCCCTTTCCTATGAACATTTCATTCTTACTTATTACAGCTTTATCACTAACTAGGACACTTAAACCCGTTCTTAACGAGTAGTGCAACAGAAACTAAATTCTTCCTAATAGTAGGGACATGCAAAACATTGTTTAAAGTCAACACTTTGCCGGATGTCATTTTCAAGATTACTTTCCCAGTTCCTGCAATCCTTATGTTGCTGTGTTTCCCATCAATAAATCTTCATCGTACTCAGCATGAGTGTACGTTGCAAAGGCTTCCTTTGCAGAGCAAATATGTCTAGTAACACCTGAGTCGAGAAACATCTACTTGGGATTTCCAACTAAATTACAGTCTGATATCATTGCACACAAGTCATCTGCATCTTCCATCTTTTCCACGATGTTTGCTTGACTTTTGCCTTTGCCTTTGTTTTTGTCCTTTCTTGGAGCATGACAATCAGAAGATCTATGACCATCCTTGCCACAATTATAACAGTTGCCTTTGAATTTCTTCTTGGCCTGTTCTGACTTCTGCCCGTTGGACTTCTTTCTCATTTTGTCTTTGGTAGGAGCTTCTTTAACAATATTAACTCCAATGATTGTTGAACTCTTACGCGACTTCTTTTCTGCATTTCTATTATCTTCCTCAATCTTGAGATGAATCACAAGATCTTCAAGCTTCATTTCATTACGCTTGTGCTTTAGATAATTCTTGAACTCATTTCACGAAGGAGGCAACTTCTCGATCATTGCAGCCACTTGTCTGGCATATCATCCGCAGGAACTGGAGTATCTACACTTGTAAATTTCTGCAGACCAAGAGTGGTAAGCCAGAAAATTACTCATTGCTGCCATCTTTTGAAATTCACAACTGTGAATTTACCCGGTTTCTCTTCTTGTGATACAAGAATTTGGGTTGGTGCAGCAACAGACACTGTAACACCAGTGTTTTCCATTTCTGATAAACAAAATTGATACAATATAAGTAAGCAATAAATTATAATTACAGACTTAAAGGAGTATAAAATCACAAAGATTTTTGTCTCCACCAGAAACACAGATTTATATAATTTCCTTAAGATTGTTGCCAATCTCTGTTATGAAAATGAGAAATTACTGCTTGTAATAAATCATTCAGAAGCACGAAGTAACTGAGATCTTTAGAATCAGTAAATAAGATGAAAAGAAATTTATTTATAAAAAAAATAATTGAATCTGTAAAACTTACCAGAATCTGAAATACTCTTTTTGATAATTTAGGAAGAAAATCAAGTCCACTGAATTCACAGTGTCCCCTTAAGGAAATTATTCCCCTCTAGTATCCAAGGTTTGATTTGGAATATAACCTCCCAAGGTAAAATGATCTTAATCAGTAGAGTATAGATACCAAAAACTATACTGCCAGCGGATCAATCCACAGTAGGAAAGTACACGAAGAAATATGTGTTTTTAAGAAGAAGGAAGATCAGAAAATTCGTAGGGAAATATTTTGAAGACTGAATGGTATTTATAGGCAAGAAGAATATATTCTGAAAGGTTGCAACCCTTTCAGAACTGACACGACCATTAATGAAAGGTTGCAAACTTTCAAATGGTATTGACTGTTCCTGAAAGTTGCAACCTTTCAGAACAGTGGCGGGAATTTTTAAATATAACGGAATTTAAAACGGGTCAGGCGCACGGATCCGAGTCGGGTCGGGTTAACTAAAAAGTTGAAAACATTTCGGTTAACTTCTATTATCAAATAATTAATTGAAAATAATTTTTGGCCATTTAATTAATTAAATAAATAAATAAAATAAATTTGTCCAAAAAATTATCTCTCGATCGATCATTTGCCAAAGCCAAAGTCAAAGCCAAAGCCGAAGCAACCACGACAATGACGGCGTGAGGGGGGTCCCTCTTTCCAACCCTTTTAACAATTAATAGGAATGTTTATTTATGTAAACTCTCCTATTTTCATTTCCATTACCGATGAGGGACTATTGCCTTTTTCATTAAAGTATTAGAGGACTTTTCAAGTTCCCAACCTTTCAAGTTCTAAACTTTTCAAATTCCTCTCTTTCCCTCTATTTCCCATCAATTCTTGCTACATACCCAACATCTCTAAATCGTTGGTCTGACATTTAGAGAATCTCACCCCGTTACCTTGGTCGGCTACGTCTGTTTAAGTTACTAATCTTTACCTTTACTTCATATTAAGCATCATATTCGATGTTTTGCTTAATTATTACCTCACACCAATCGAAACTAGCCTATTAGATAGTATCCATTAAATTTATGTTGATAATTATTTTCCTATTAACTACCCCTTTGTCCGGCAAGTAGCGATAAGGCGACTTCTAACGTGTGCACTCATTAAGAAGACTTCTAGACGAAAGAATTATTGATGCATGAAGTAACCTATTTGAGAATTGCTAATTAGCTAGTTTTATCTTGTTAATCATACATGGATCCCACAACCCTAGTTGTAGATTTAGTTACCCATGCTTAGAAGAACACAATTAATAGTTTATGAAAAATAAATCATGAACTATATTTAACAAATTGGATGAAAATCCTGAAATTCAAGAGTGCCTGGTTTTAGCAAATATTAAAGAAGTAAAAATGTACATACTCCCATGAAAATTTTTAAACAACAAATGAAATACATCGGCAATATCTTGACTATATTCTCTTAGATAGAAACAAAATGGAGATATCATAAAGTAATAAAGAAATCTAAGAATGTATCACGAATCATTACGCATCACCCCTAAAAATTATTGCCTATATAAACTTCACAAAGCACTCTAGTGTATCAAGTAAATAAAGGTCTGTTAAATAAAGGATTAGTTGAGTAATACTTACCACACACCGAGAGAAAAGTGAAACACAGGAGCGAACCAATATCGCAACGAAGTCGAGATTCTGTAAAGTTAATGGCAGAAACCATTAATTAAATTTGATATAAATGCTTGATATAAATGCAAAGTCTGATTTTGAAGAACAAATTATAATATTATAATTTAATGTGCTCAAATATGCTTCATATAGTGGACCCTACATGTTTTGAGATTTGGACATAAATGTTGTCATTGTTATTTATGTATCTCAAGACTGCTGATTGTTGACTTTTAGATATCTGCAAAATTCTACTTTCAGAATGTCTTGATTAATTTTGTCAAGAGTATAATTCCTATAGATTGAATGAATAACTGAAAGTAATGGACTTTTATGTGAGTAACACGAATAAGACACTCACAACTATTCATTTTTTCATGTCCCCATGTTTTACTCCAGTTATGTGGTTAGCTTTTGTCAACACTAAACAAAAGAATGTTACTATTTCTAATATTTTATTTAAAGTCAACAGCCAAAGAAGAAAACACACAGCAAAAGTTCTTTCAGTTTGGGGACAAACCTATAGGTCTATTATATTTCATAATATTTGTTACCAATTAAAAAGAAGTATCTATCTCAGTTAAGACTGCAACATAAAATATGTCACCGATTTTTAAGATAGATTCACTAAAATAGTTTACATTCAATGAATAATCTTAATATTATCTTAATAATAGTGAATGTGTACAAATAATTTATATAGGCAAAAAAACCCCACTAAATTGATGTAAATACAAAACATTAACATGCCAGCTTTTTTGAAATTACTACTATATTTATATATAAAATAATAATAATAATAATAATAATAATAAAGATATATAAAATAAAAAAAGAAGGAACGGTCTTGCTAAAAGCCTAAAAATTAAAACAATACCTGCACCATTGCTAAAAGCCTAAAAATGAAAGCAGGCAGGAGCCTACACCACTCCATTTGTTATTGTGTAAAGTAATGTATATTTTCTTTATGACACGTCTCCCTTTTACTAATGCATTCTAGATCATAATTATTATAACCCCTTCCCCTATCTTCCCTTTTTTATTTTAAATTTAAAATATTAATCCAGAAAGAAAAAAAATTATAAACACTTCTTGTACATGTATCTCTATGTTTCATATTTATTTATTATAATAATTATAATTATAAATTATTATTAATATTTTTTTCGTTAGAGATTTGGAGATTCAGGCAAAATAAATGAACATATTAGAAATTAAAATCCAGTTTAAGAAAATCTTAAGATATATATAATATAAAAAAAGGAGGAACAATCTTTGTTAAACTAAAAAATGAAAACAGTAGCCTACACCACTGCTAAAAGCCTAAAAAGTAGGAGCCTACACACTTCATTTGTCTTTGTGCATAGCAATGTATATTTTCGTTAAGACACGTATCCCTTTTACTGCTGTAGTCCATCTCATATAATTATTATAAACACTTTCCCTGTCTTTCCTTTTTTTTTTTTATTTTAAATTTAAATATTAATCTAGAAAGAAAAAATTTATAAACACTTCTTTTACATATAGATTTTGAGATTCAAATAAAATGAATGAACATATCAGAAATTAATATCTAGTTCAAGAAGATGAAGCAAGAAGTTTGTTGATATAAAAAATTTTATGAACATTTTTTCTCTTAAGATGTTTATATCTGCATATCAATAACCATTTAATTTTATAAACTCATTGAAGCAAGAAGTTTGTTGATATAAAAAAATTTATCAATAATTTTTATTTTAAGATGGATTTCATATCTGCAGATCAATAACCATTTAATTTTACAACACTATGTTTAATAAAGCATCTGTATTCATATATATATATATATATATATATATATAATATATATATATATATATATATATATATATATATATATATATATATATATATAATATATAATATTTAAATTGCACATTGAATTTGAAGAAGGAACCAACGTGGTAGTATCTTCGCAAACCTTCTTGAGAGCCAGTACTAAAGAAAATGCAGGTTGGTTTGCCGGTCGTTCTCCAGAAAACTCCAGTAGAATCAAGAAACGCCTTAAATTAAGCACACATCTTTCCAACCCCATCTTTTCTCTTAGAATGTACATATTATATTTGAAACTGATGAAACTTGAAAAAGTACAAGCAGAAAAGTAAAAAATCTAGAACTTTAGCGATACTTCTACTAAGCTAACTACATTCTCGAGTATTCTACATCTGTGACTTGCATATATGTAGAAATTTAACTTAAAATTGAGGATGGGTTTGAGACCATTTTTTACCAAAGAACGAAATACATGAAGTTTTTAGTAGTAAATCGATTAATGGTTATTGAAAGAAGAGAGATGGAAGAAATTATGCTTTAGAATTATGTTTGAGTAAGGCTTTGTGCTTTGGATGAATTTAACTTTTTTGTTTAAATAGAGACCGATGGTTCTACAAAGATGGAAGAGAAATGGATCTACAAAATCTTGCTATTGAAATTGAAATTTGTCCTTTTTTGATGTGAAATTACATATTTGCGCTTCTTGCATTTTGAAATGAAATTTGTCCATTTGTTATTAATTAATGTAAAATGACCAGTATACCCTTGGTCGTCCTCTCACCACTTTTTTATATAGTAGTAACTAGATATTTGAAGGCCTGTTTACATGCCCAATATAATTAATTATCTTCACAATTTTAATGTTTTTAATAAATTACCTTAATTCACATCTTATTTTCTTATAGTTTCTAAAATTTCTTCCTTTTGTAAAAATTACAAAATCCCCTCTCATTGACATCCCGTCCTCTGTCAGATACATCACTATCTCCTCTCGGATATATCTCTATCCTCTTTAAAATACATTTTTGTCCCCTCTTGGATAATTATCTCTCCTCTCTGATACACCCATATTCCCTTTCGAATACACTCCTCCACTCTCGGATTCATCCGTGAGATATGTGTCTGCAAGTTTCCTGAATAGCATCACGATCGATGTATCCACATTTCTTCTAATGTATCTGAAAATTAACAATTCTATGATTCCTTTGTAATTTTAAAAATAGTAGGGATATATTTTAATTAGATTTTAACACTATGAAAGTTCATGTAATTTAATTTACATGTCATATTTTTCTTTGTAGTAAATTTCGAAAGAATGATTTATTAATATTTTTAATAACATTTTCACTTTAAAATATTCATTTTATTCTTAGTAAGTTTATTTATAATCTGCCTTAAAGAGATCTATTTTCTTCGTTTTTTATTTTCAATTGTAATCTTGTATTTTTTGTTATCTAGTATGTTTTTCACTAACATAATCATATGAATATCTATTGTTTGTTTTGTGCCACGAGTTCTAAAAGTGCTTTTTTAAATAAAAATGATACTTCATGCTAATTCAGATAAATATTAAATAAATCAAACTGGAATAACAAACTTTAGATTATTTTTATATTTATGAAATTTAAGTTTTTGAAACTATTTTGCGTATTAACAAAATTCAAAATGAAATACTAAAGGTTTTTCACAATTTTATAGTGTTTTTTTAATCAATGCTTTGTCGATAATATCCAAAATTGTGATAAAAACAAGGTAATAAAGTAACATAATTTTGAAATTCAAGTGTTGATGTCAATTGAGAAAATATTTATTTTTAAGTTGTAAAACATTTATAATCTAATATTTAATATGCTCCTAATTACTATCGACAAATGACCCTAATTTATCATAATTGAAGTTTTTAAGAAGTAGAAATTAAGACTAAGAAGTGCAGACTCACTATTATATGAAGGTTATTATGAGTTGATTGTCACTCGTTAATATGTCATATGTTAATTGTATTAATGAAACAACATAACAATTATAAGAGATAATTAATATCATATGAATATATATGGTTTGTTTTGGGCCACGAGTTCTAAAAGTGTTTTTTTAATAAAAAAGATACTTCATGCTAAGTCAAATAAATATTACATAAATCACTCTAGAGTGATTACAAACTTCAGATTTATTTTATATTTATGAAATTTAAGCTTTTGTAACTATTTTGCCTTTTAACAAAATTCAAAATGAAAATACTAAAGCTTTTTCACAGTTATTTTTTATAGTATTTTTGTAATCCATATTTTGTCGATAATAACCAAAATTGTAATAAAAAACAAGGTAATAATGTAACATAATTTTTAAATTTAAGTGTTGATATCAATTGAGAAAACATTTATTTTTAAGTTGTAAAACATTTATAATCTAATATTTAATATGCTCCTAATTATTATCGACAAATGACACTAAATTATCATAATTCAAGTTTGTAAGAAGTAGAAATTAAGACTAAGAAGTGCAGACTCATTATTATATGAAGGTCATTTTGAGATGATTGTCACTCGTTAATATGTCATATGCTAATTGTATTAATGAAACAACATGAAAATTATAACAGATAATTTATATCATATGAATATATATGGTTTGTTTTGGGCCACGAGTTCTAAAGTGCTTTTTTTTTTAAAATAAAAAAGATACTTCATGCTAAGTCAAATAAATATTACATATATCAAACTGGAGTGATTACAAACTTTAGATTAATTTTATATTTATCAAATTCACGTTTTTGTAACTATTTTGCCTTTTAAAAAAATTCAAAATGAAAATACTAAAGCTTTTTCACAATTATTTTTTATAGTGTCTTTTTAATCAATATTTTTGTCGATAATAACCAAAATTGTGATAAAAACACGGTTAAAAAGTAACATAATTTTGAAATTCAATTGTTGATATCAATTTAGAAAACATTTATTTTTAAGTTGTAAAACATTTATTTTCTAATATTTAATATGCTCCTAATTACTATAGAAAAATACCACTAACTAATTATAATTCATGTTTGTAAGAAGTAGAAATTAAGACTACGAATTACAGACTCACTATAATATGAAGTTCATTATGAGTTGATTGTCACTCGTTACTATGTCATATGTTAATTGTATTAATGAAACAACATGAAAATTATAAGAGATAATTTATTTATATTTGAAAATTATTTATGAAAAATGGAGTACAAATTACATATTTAAATATGTTTATGTCAAATATATGTTAGTGTAAAGAATTATTGCACACTATAAATTTATATACTTATTTTAAAATGAAATTTATTTTATTATGAAATTTAACAAATTTGATGTTTTTTATGAGGAATTGATATGAACACTTTTATATTTCCTCCTAGTAACAAGTTCTTTAATTTATAATATTGAGGAATATTACTTAAAATAAGTTATCATGTCAATATTAATATATTTTTTTAGAAAAGTATAACACCCCGTAGACAAAACAGAGTAAAAATTAGTTTTTTAGAAAAATCTGCAGGTGCTACCAATGGTGGCATCGACGGACCGTACCCTGAACCACGGTCCGTACTGCATAACTATCGATGGGATCAGAAACTCCTAAAAATTTAAGACTAGAAAAATTGGTTAAGTCTTGGACGATGGACGGACTTACGGTCCGTAGGTCAAATGACGGTCCATAGTCCGTGACCGTCGATCAAGACTCCCTTCAACCACTCTCTGACAAGATCTATGGATGACCAGCATGGTTCGTAGGTGGACCTATTTTCAGTAGGTGGAAAATTTGCAGCCAGTTAAAGGGAAATGATGTTGGGTCAACTTAAACTGATCATAAATCTTAGCACAAAATTGATTAAGTATCCCATGACCTACCCACAGATATATAATTGAATTATCTTTCCCTAGACACCGACCTTGCTAAAATCAGACCTCCGAGTAAAAAGTTATGTCCATTTTAGTAAAGGCCTGTCGAACAACATCACGACGGATCCAACGACGGGTCGTCGGGCGCACGACGGACCGTTAGTCTTGACCGTCGTGAGGCCCTACAGCAACCTTCCCATGGGTCTATTTTGACCTTTCCCACTCAGTTTAAAGCATAAGTTACGTCGTTTTGACCCTAAATCATCAGATTTTAGTCATTTTAAGCCTAGAAACATAATAAAAACATATCCAAGTCAAATCATTAAATCAAAACTTAGAAAATTAGAAGCAATAGAAGAGAAAAAAGTCAAGAACCCTAGTTCAAGAAAACCGCAAGCTCCAGAAGTTCGAGCCCCGAAACTTATGTTATTTTCCGTGGATTTCATCACCAGGTATGTGGGATTTCACTAGTGGGTTCCTTTTAGCCATTGGGTCCTTTGTTTCTGTCAGTTCTTGATTGTCTTATCATGATTAAACCCAGGGTTTCTAGAACTTTGATATATATTCATGAATTTATTAAATATATGTTCCAAATCAGATTATCATTTTATTACTCAGATTATCGCATGAATTTCAGAACCCTAGCTTTGTATTTCTTTAGTTCTTGAATTACAAATGCTAGGTCATATATTTAAGACACTGTAACGACCTGTTTAGTCGTTTTGAGCAGCAGATTTTACTTCGGGAAAAACTGTCTGAGTCGACGGAAACCACGACGGACCGTCATGGGCACGACGGACCGTCGAGGGGGTCTCGTTCCAACACACTTAGAATCAAAAATTGGGTACTGAAATCAACTCTCTGAACTTCGTGACGGAATGGCAGGACGGACCGTCGTGAGCACGACGGACCGTCACACATCTTCCACAGAAATTAAGTCTCTGAACTTTGTGACGGACCTGAAGGACGGTCCATCACAGCCATGACAGACCGTCACAGGTTGCGTAATCCCAGGCTGGGTCGGATTTCTGTAAATATTTTAAGGGGCGTTTTGGACTATTCCTTCTTATAATTATAAAGTTAGTGGGTTATTATTAATAATTCAATTACTTGGGGGTTAAAAGAGATAACCTTGAATTAATTAATGGGTTAATTCATCATCTTTTATACTTAATTATATGCTAATTAGGGTAAAAGAAAGAGGGATTGAATAAGAAAAATAGAAAGAACAAAGAGAGGGAAAAGAACGATCGAGAGAGATACGAACAAAGAGGAAACACAAAGCTTTGGGAAATTGCTTGCTTGATCACGAATCTTCGGTTGAGGTAGGTTATGGTTTTTATGCTATTCGTAGTAAACTCTTAATAGCGAATGATATGTATTTGTAGTATTGTAAACCCTTCTATATGCTTAATTGTATGCTTGCATGATGTGATTAATAATTGTGATAAAAATAAGCATGATGATGATTATTGAATCCTAATCTTGAAAAACCCTAATCTACTTTGTTAATGATGATGCTTGGTATAAAAAAGGCTTGATGAACGAAAGTAGTGAGATTAGGGGATCGGGTGTCACGTTCCGACACCAGGAAGAGATTAGGGGATCGGGTGTCACGTTCCGACACCAGTATAGAAATAGAGGATCGGGTGCCACGTTTCGGTACCAGGATAGTATATGAGGATCGTAGTGTCACACACTGACAGCAAGATAGTATATGGATCGGGTGCCACGTTCCGGTACCAGGATAGAATGAGGATCGGAGTGTCACGTTCCGACACCAGGATAGTATATGGATCGGGTGACACGTTCCGGTACCAGGATAGAATGAGGATCGGAGTGCCATGTTCCGGCACCAGGATATAATATGGATCGGAGTGTCACATTCCGACACCAGGATAGTATATGGAGCGGAGTGTCACGTACCGACACGAGAGAAATAAAGATAATGAATCTTGAAAGATGTAATATACTCGATTTAATGAACCTAATTCCCAAATGAGTATGATGGGGAGGCGTGAGTCCTCATTGATGGCTTGGTGTTGGACCAAGGGTTATGATAATTGTAAATGCCGCATGTTGAGTATTGTAGTGATTTTTATGATATTATCTGATATATACTGTTTTCTATTTGAGTTGGCCGATGATATCTACTCAGTACTTGTGTTTGTACTGATCCCTACTTGTTTGTTTCTTTGTTGTTTGTGGAGTGCAGCAAACGTGCCGTCGTCTTCAACTCAACCGCAACTCTATCCAGTCTTCATTACACCGGATTTCAGGGTGAGCTAATGCGTCTAGCTTGGACTGGATCTTCTCCTTCATGTCTTGATGCCTCGAAATTCCGGCATGGACTAGCTTTTACTTATTTTAGCTTCCTAGATACTCTTAGAATTAGTAATTTGAGGATAGATGTTCTTGTGATGATGACTTCCAGATTTTGGGGAATAATAGATGTTGAGTTTAGAAGTTATTGAACTGATTTTTCATTAATGAGTTTAAGTCTTCCGCATTACTTTCTGTTGATATTATATTGAAATGTTGGGTTTAGAATGGTGTTCGCTCACATAGTAGGATAAGTGTGGGTGCCACTCGCAGCTCGGTTTTGGGTCGTGACAAGCTTGGTATCAGAGCATTAGGTTCGTTGGTCTCATCACACAAGAACGAGTCTAGTAGAGTCTTAAGGAACGGTAGGGGGACACCTTTACTTTTCTTTGAGAGGCTATAAGACTTTAGGAAAATTCCATTCTTTTGTTCTTTCTTTCGTGCTATTACTTGGATCCAATTGGTATCTAGGTGATACAAATTGGTATCTGACCATCTTCACTCAATTTCGCAGATGGTTAGAACTAGAGCAACGACTGCACCAACACCAACACCGGCAAGACAAGAAGCGTCTGAGCCAGCCACTGGGGCTGTAGCTCGAAGAGGAGTAGTGGCGAGAGGCCGTGGAAGAGGTCGTGGGAGGACGTCCTCTAGAGGAAAAGGACAAGCACCTAGCCCATCTTGTACTAGGGCGGTGACTCCTCCACCGACTGAGGAAGTAGTAAGAGAGGGTGAGGAAGGGGAAAGTGAGCAAGTGCAGAATGAGGAATTACCACCCCAACCTACCCCAGAGATGATCAATCAGGTTCTTGCTTATCTTAGCGGGTTATCTGATCAAGGCCAGACACCTCCAGTGTTTTCTGCACTAGCACCTCAGGTTCCGGAGGTACAACATGCAGCTACTGTGGCTCCCCGCATGGATGCCTCATTGGAAATAGGCACGTTTCCTCGTCTGACTACAAGGCCTATAATGACAAATGATCAGCATGAACTTTTCAGTAAGTTCTTTAAATTGAAACCTCCAGTCTTCAAATGTGCTGAATCTGAGGATGCCTACGATTTTCTGGTTGACTGTCATGAGCTACTATACAACATGGGTATAGTAGAATGGTTTGGTGTTGAGTTTGTGACTTATCAGTTTCAAGGGAACGCCAAAATGTGGTGGCGGTCACATGTTGAGTGTCAACCAACAGAGGATCCACCTATGACTTGGGAATCATTCTCTGGCTTATTTATGGAGAAGTATATCCCCCGGACTTTGAGGGATAGGAAAAGAGATGAGTTCTTGAGCCTGGAGCAAGTTAGGATGTCGGTTACTACATATGAGGCTAAGTTTCGTGCATTATCCAGGTATGCCACCCAACTTTGTTTCAGTCCAGAAGAGCGGATTCGCCGTTTTGTGAAGGGGTTGAGGTCAGAATTGCGGATTTCAGCCTTACAGGTAGCGGCTACGGCAAAATCCTTTCAAGAAGTGGTAGACTTCGTGATAGAGGTGGAAGGAGTGAAGCCAGATGACTTCACCATGGCATCGACATCAAAAAGGTTTCGAAAGGGAGGTGAGTTTAATGGTTCTTACTCTAGAGGATAGGGTTCAGGAGGTTACTCAGTTCGACCAATTCAGTCTTCACTACAGACTGTAGTTGGGGGTCCATCGTAGACCGGTCAACACTTCTCTTAGTTTGGAGATCATTCCCAGACTTCTTCATTCTCACATAGACCTATGCTCGAATCCAGAGAGTGTTATGGATGTGGGGAGACTGGACACATTAAGAGTTATTGTCCAAAACAGAGTTACAGACCTCAAAATGTTAGAGGTAGAGGTGGTCATGGAAGAGGCCGTCATTCTGGAGGACATTGTGGCCGAGGTAATGGTGGTCACCAAAACGGCCGGGGAGACGGGCAAACTGGAGCCACTACAGCACAACATGGTAGGGACAACGGGCAGACAGGCGATAGGGCCCATTGTTACGCTTTCCCTTGGAGATCTGAAGCGGAGACATCGGATGCTGTTATCACAGGTAATCTTTTGGTTTGTGATTGCATTGCTTCTTTATTATTTGATCCTGGCTCCACGTTTTCATATGTATCTTCCTCATTTTCTACTGGTCTTAATTTACCTTGTGAATTGCTTGACATACCTATTCGTGTGTCTACTCCGGTGGGTGAGTCTGTGATAGTTGAAAAAGTATATAGGTCTTGTTTGGTGACTTTTGTGGGGAGCAACACTTATGTAGACTTGGTTATTTTAGAGATGGTGGATTTCGATGTAATTCTGGGTATGACTTGGCTTTCTCCGAATTTTGCGATCTTGGATTGCAATGCTAAAACTGTGACATTAGCCAAGCCTGGGACAGATACGTTAGTGTGGGAGGGCAACTACACTTCCACTCCGGTTCGTATCATCTCCTTTCTTCGTGCTAAGAAAATGGTTAGCAAAGGGTGTTTAGCTTTCATTGCACATCTCAGGGATGACACTACTCAAGTACCTTCAATTGAGTCGGTTTCGATAGTCCGTGAGCTTCTGGATGTGTTCCCTGCAGATCTTCCTGGTATGCCACCGGATAGAGATATTGATTTTTGCATTGATCTGGAACCAGGTACTCGCCCCATTTCTATACCCCCTTATAGAATGGCTCCCGCGGAGTTAAGAGAGTTAAAGACCCAACTTCAAGAGTTGTTGAGCAAAGGCTTCATTAGACCAAGTGCATCTCCTTGGGGTGCTCTGGTGTTATTTGTGAAGAAGAAGGATGGGAGTTTTCGGATGTGCATAGACTACCGGCAGTTGAACAAGGTAACTATTAAGAACAAGTATCCCATTCCTCGCATTGATGACTTGTTCGATCAGTAACAAGGTGCTTGTGTCTTCTCTAAGATTGACTTGAGATCCGGTTATCATCAATTGAAAATACGGGCAACAGATGTGCCAAAGACTGCTTTTCGAACCAGGTATGGGCATTACGAATTTTTAGTGATGTCTTTTGGTCTTACGAATGCCCTTGCTTCGTTCATGAGCTTGATGAACGGGATTTTTAAGCCATATCTGGATCTTTTTGTGATCGTATTTATTGATGATATACTGATATACTCCAAGAGTAAGAAGGAAAATGAGGAGCATTTGAGAATTGTGTTGGGAGTATTAAGGGAGAAAAGGCTTTATGCCAAATTCTCCAAGTGTGAGTTTTGGCTAGATTCAGTGTCCTTCTTGGGGCACGTGGTTTCTAAGGATGGAGTGATGGTGGATCTTTCTAAGATTGAGACTGTGAAGAATTGGGTAAGACCTACTAACGTGTCAGAGATAAGGAGCTTTATTGGTTTATCTAGCTATTACCGTCAATTTGTCAAGGGATTCTCTTCCATTGCTTCCCAATCGACGAACTTGACTAAGCAGAATGTTCCATTTGTATGGTCGGATGAATGTGAGGAAAGCTTTCAGAAGCACAAGACAGGGTTGACTACTACACCTATCCTTACCTTGCCAGTAGAGGGTAAGAACTTCATTGTTTATTGTGATGCATCCTATTCTGGTTTGGGTGCAGTGCTAATGCAAGAGAAGAATGTAATTGCTTATGCTTCAAGGCAATTAAAGGTGCACGAACGCAATTACCCGACCCATGATTTGGAGTTGGCCGCGGTAGTATTTGCATTAAAGCAATGGAGACACTATCTATATGGGGTTAAGTTTAAAGTCTATACGGATCATCGTAGCCTACAATATGTCTTTACTCAGAGGGATTTGAATTTGAGACAGAGGAGGTAGATGGAACTACTGAAGGACTATGATGTTACCATCTTGTATCATCCGGGAAAAGCTAATGTTGTGGCAGATGCTTTAAGTAGAAAGGCAGGAAGCATGGGATGTCTAGCTCACTTGCAAGTTTCTAGACGCCCGTTGGCTAGAGAAATCCAAAACTTGGCTAATGACTTTATGAGGCTAGAAGTAAAATAGAAGGGAGGATTTTTGGCTTGTGTGGAGGCGAGATATTCTTTTCTTGACAAGATCAAGGGAAAACAGTTTGATGATGAGAAACTAAGTCGAATTCGGGATATGGTGTTGCAAGGAGAGGCTAAAGAAGCAATAATTGATGAGGAAGGTGTTTTGAGGATTAAGGGAAGGGTATGTGTGCCCCGTGTGGATGATTTTATCCACACTATTCTTATAGAGGCTCATAGTTCCGGATATTCTATACATCCTGGTGCAACCAAGATGTACCGTGACCTAAAGCAACACTTTTGGTGGAGTAGAATGAAGCGCGACATTGTTTATTTTGTTGCCAAATGTCCAAATTATCAACAAGTAAATTATGAACACCAGAGGCCCGGAGGAACACTTCAGAGAATGCCCATTCCTGAATGGAAGTGGGAGAGAATTGCAATGGACTTCGTGGTTGGTCTTCCAAAGACATTGGGAAAGTTTGATTCTATTTGGGTAATTGTGGACAGATTAACTAAGTCTGCTCACTTCATTCCGGTAAAGGTGACTTACAATGCAGAGAAGTTAGCCAAAATCTCTACCTCAGAAATTGTTCGACTGCATGGAGTTCCACTCTCCATTATATCATACAGAGGTACGCAGTTTACTTCTAAGTTTTGGAGAACATTGCATGCGGAATTAGGTACTAGGTTGGACCTTAGTACTGCATTTCACCCTCAGACCGATGGTCAGTCTGAACGAACGATTCAAGTATTGGAGGATATGCTTCGTGCATGTGTGATAGAATTTGGTGGTCATTGGGACAACTTCTTACCCTTAGCGGAGTTTTCATACAATAATAGCTATCACTCAAGTATTGATATGGCTCCATTCGAAGCCTTGTATGGGAGGAGATTTAGGTCTCCCATTGGTTGGTTTGATGCATTTGAGGTTAGACCTTAGGGTTAAGATCTGTTGAGGGATTCAATAGAGAAAGTTAAATCTATTCAAGAAAATCTTTTAGCGGCGCAAAGTAGGCAAAAGGAATATGCATATCGAAAGGTTAGAGACTTGGAGTTTATGGAGGGTGAGCAAGTCTTGCTGAAGGTTTCGCCCATGAAAGGGGTGATGCGGTTTGGTAAAAGAGTTAAGCTAAGACCAAGGTATATTGGACCAGTTTAAGTACTTAAGCGAGTAGGGGAGGTGGCTTATGAATTAGCTTGCCTCCAGGACTGTCAGGAGTGCATCCGGTATTTCATGTGTCTATGTTGAAAAGATACCATGGGGATGGAAACTACATCATTCGTTGGGATTCAGTTCTGCTTGATGAGAATTTGACTTATGAGGAGGAGCCTGTTGCCATTCTAGATAGAGAAATTCGCAAGTTGAGGTCGAGGGAGATTGCATCCATCAAGGTTCAATGGAAGAATCGGCCGGTTGAAGAGGCCACTTGGGAGAAGGAGGCTGATATGCAAGAAAGATACCCACACCTGTTTACAGATTCAGGTACTCCTTTTCGCCCTCGTTTTTCTTCTTGTGATCGTTCGAGGACGAATGATGGGTAAATTGGTACTATTGTAACGACCTGTTTAGTCGTTTTGAGCAACAGATATTATTTCGGGAAAAACTGTCTAAGTCGATGGAACCCACGATGGACCGTCATGGGCATGACGGACCGTCGAGGGGGTCTCGTTCCAAAACACTTAGAATTCTGAAAATTGGGTACTGAAATCAACTCTCTGAACTTCGTGACGGAATGGAAGGATGGACCATCGTGAGCACGACGGACCGTCACACATCTTCCACAGAAATTAAGTCTCTGAACTTTGTGACGGACCGTCCAGCCATGACAGACCGTCGGAGGTTGCGTAATCCCAGGCTGGGTCGGATTTCTGTAAATATTTTAAGGGGCGTTTTGGACTATTCCTGCTTATAATTATAAAGTTAGTGGGTTATTATTAATAATTCAATTACATGGGGGTTAAAAGAGATAACCTTGAATTAATTAATGGGTTAATTCATCATCTTTTATACTTAATATATGCTAATTAGGGTAAAATAAAGAGGGATTGAATAAGAAAAATAGAAAGAACAAAGAGAGGGAGAAGAACGATCGAGAGAGATACGAACGAAGAGGAAACACAAAGCTTTGGGAAATTGCTTGCTTGATCACGAATCTTCGGTGGAGGTAGGTTATGGTTTTTATGCTATTCGTAGTAAACTCTTAATAGCGAATGATATGTATTTGTAGTATTGTAAACCCTTCTATATGCTGAATTGTATGCTTGCATGAATGTGATTATATAATTGTGATAAAATAAGCATGATGAATCTATTGAATCCTAAATCTTGAAAAACCCTAATCTACTTTGTTAATGATGATGCCTTGGTATAAAAGAAGGCTTGATGAACGAAAGTAGTGAGATTAGGGGATCGGGTGTCAGGTTCCGACACCAGGATACAGATTAGGGGATCGGGAGTCACATTCCGACACCAGGATAGAAATAGAGGATCGGGTGCCACGTTCCAGTACCAGGATAGTATATGAGGATCGGAGTGTCACGTTCTGACACCAAGATAGTATATGGATCGGGTGCCACGTTCCGGTAGCAGGATAGAATAAGGATCGGAGTGTCACGTTCCGACACCGGATAGTATATGGATCGGTGCCACGTTCGGTACCAAGGATAGAATGAGGATCGGAGCGTCACGTTCCGACACCAGGATAGTATATGATCGGGTGCCACGTTCCGGCCCAGGATAGAATGAGGATCGAGTGCCACGTTTCGGCACCAGATAGAATATAGATCGGAGTGTCATTTCCGACACCAGGATAGTATATGGAGCGGAGTGTCACGTACCGACACGAGAGAAAAAAGATAATGAATCTTGAAAGATGTTAATATACTTGATTTAATGAACCTAATTCCCAATGAGTATGATGGGGAGGCGTGAGTCCTCATTGATGTGCTTGGTGTTGTGACCAAGGGTTATGATAATTGTAAATGCCCGCATGTTGAGTATTGTAGTTGATTTTTTATGATATTATCTGATACATACTGTTTTCTATTTTGAGTTGGCCGATGATATCTACTCAGTACTTATGTTTGTACTGACCCCTACTTGTATGTTTCTTTCTTTGTTAGTTGTGGAGTGCAGCAAACGTGCCGTCGTCTTCAACTCAACCGCAACTCTAGCCAGTCTTCATTACACCAGATTTCAGGGTGAGCTAATGCGTCTAGCTTGGACTGGATCTTCTCCTTCATGTCTTGATGCCTCAAAATTCCGGCATGGACTAGCTTTTACTTATTTTAGCTTCCTAGATACTCGTAGAATTAGTAATTTGAGGATAGATGTTCTTGTGACGATGACTTCCAGATTTTGGGGAATAATAGATGTTGAGTTTAGAAGTTATTGAATTGATTTTTCATTAATGAGTTTAAGTCTTCCGCATTACTTTCTGTTGATATTATATTGAAATGTTGGGGCTTAGATTGGTTGGTTCGCTCACATAGTAGGATAAGTGTGGGTGCCACTCGCGGCTCGGTTTTGGGTGGTGACAAACACTTCAGATATACATGCCTCAGTTATAAATGCATCATTACCAGATTAATTGTTGTATTTTCGGTTTGCATGTTTAGTTTTGAGCTATCCATTATTTACAGAAATTCAGATATAATCAGTTAATTTACAGAATTCATTGGGAGTAGCATAATACCAAGTTGGACTAGGGTTTAGCGTACCTTATACACCCAGAACTACCAGTCAAGTAGGTTGTCAGTCCCCTCTGTGGGCAATCAGTTTAGTGATCACGCTAGCATGCCTTTGTACCTTTGGCAGGGTATATCGGGTCTTCTCGATGGGGCGTATACATATGACTCCACATTTAGCTCATGTGATTTTACTATCGGTTATTAGTAACTCCCATAGTTCAGTTAGACTCTCTGCATTGAACATTTATCAATATATTCAGTATTCAGTTTCAACATGTTATAAATTGTTCATTGCATCGAGTTAGCTCAGAAATTAGCACATCACGTTCAGATTATTATACTTGTTTTTGTGCTTGTTCAATTATGTTTTATTTCAGCTTTACTCTATCCTACATGCTCAGTACCTTTCAAGTACTGACACGTACCTTCGCTGCATCTTCTCGTGATGTAGGTTCAGGTTCTCAGCATCCAGGTCACTCATAGATCGATTTCCCGATCTCTAGTTCAGCAGATTTTGTGGTGCGTCCTCATTCTCCGAGGACAACAAAAATGTGTTTCAGTTTAGTCTTTAGTCATTTAAATTTAGTTTTTGCTAGATTTAGCTGGGGCTTGTCCCAGTATTTCTAGTCTAGTTTAGGGGCTATTTTCAGACATAGTTAGATTCAGCTTAATATTGAGTTAATATTTCTTTTGTATTACACTCATTGATTTTAAATATCCGTGTTAGCATCTCGGGGGTAGCTCGGGGCGTGAAAAAACTTGGTATCAGAGCACTAGGTTAAAGAGTCCTAAGATGTCTGAAAAAGCTGCACTAAGTAGAGTCCTTTTCATGGGTGTGAAGTGCACCACATCTAATGAGAGGGAGGCTATGAAGTGTTTTAAGAAAAACTTCATTTTTCTTGTTACTCTTATCGTGCGTAAGGTATGATCAAATTCAATTCTTACTTGACGTTGTGCGCTAAAGATCATGCCTTCTTGTATAGCTTAGGCATGGAATGTTAATGCACGCAATGCTAATGCAGTTCCTCTAGTACCAGATAAGGAAGTTAAAATGCAATATTTCAAAACGCTATTTCAGCCTTTGTCTCAGAATATGACCAACCAGAATAATAGGGTTCATGATCCTATGATTGAAAATAGTTGATCAGCAGCAGCAAGGTTCCGTGATTTTGTTAGGATGAATCCGCCTGAGTTCTTAGGATCGTAGACTAATGAAGATCCTCAGAATTTCTTGGACGAAATCAAGAAGATCTTTGAGGGGATGCAGGTTCCTGGGAGTTATTGGGTTGAGTTTGCGTTATACCATCTGAAAGACGTGGTCATATCTGGTACACTTTGTGGAAGGAGAATAGGGGTGCAAATGCAGCTCCTATTACTTGGGAGTGCTTCAACGAGACTTTTCTCGACAGGTTTTTCCCAACAGAGTTGAGAGAAGCAAAGGCCCAAGAATTCATGAACTTGAGGCAGGGAAACATGACTGTCCAAGAGTATGGGCTGAAGTTTAACCAACTCTCCAGGTATGCTCCTCACATGGTTGCTGACTCCAGAGCTCAGATGAATAAGTTCTTGTGTGGAGTATCAGATTCTGTGAAGACAGAGTGCATAAATGCTATGTTGCTGGGAGATATGAGCATCTCTATGCTTATGACTCATGCTCACTAGGTTGAGGTTTATAGGCTTAGGGAACAGGCTAAGGAAAATAAGAAGGCTAGGACTAGGAACTATGACTATTATTAGCAGAAATCGGGTGGTGGAAATCGCTCGCAGGGTCAGCAGAAGTTTTCAGCTCCAGCCCCTTCATCAGCTAGTGTTCAATCCTTATAGAATAGATACTTTTGGTTTAATGAAAATTTTATTTATACAATATAGAAAATAAATCTATACGAAGTTTATATATCTTATTAAATAGACAAATTATTAGTCTATATTAAAAATTTAAGAAATTTTTTTTATTGAAAATGTGGTCCATATATATTTGATTATTTTGTCAATAAAAATCTAACACCACTATCTTTATGTCATAATATAATATAGATTCAAACATTCTCGAATCTTTATGAATTGAAAAATTTACCCTTGGTCTCCTCAACTTGGCTCCTCTATATAATAAAATATAGACTAATATAATTGAAGGCTCGTTCACGGGCCCTATAAATTAATTATCTGTATAATTTTAATGTTTTGTTACCTATATTCATATATTATTTATTATACTTTGTAAAATTTTATAGGATTAAAAAAGGTTACAAAAATCCCCAATCAGATACATCTCTCTTTTATGTCAGATACGTCACTATTTCCTCTCGAATACATACATATCCTCTCTCGAATACATATTCATCCCCCCTTGAATACATCTTTGTCGTCTCTTGGATACATCTCTCTCCTCTCGGGTACATCCATATTCCCTCTCAATTATAGTTCTCTCCCTTGGTTTTATCCGTGAGCTATATGTCTACAAGTTTTCTGAATAAAAATATATCATGGACAATGAATTTGCACGTCTGCTGATAAATCTAATTTTTTTTAATTCTAAGATTTTTTTTGTAAATTGAAAAGGAGTAGAGATATAATGTATTAACTCTAAAAACTATGAAAAATTATGTCATTTTAACTTTAACTTTAACTTATGTGACAGATTTTTTTCTGTAGTTTCAAAAGAATAATGTGTTAATATATTTAATAACATATTTGATTTTAAAATATACCTTTTATTTTTAATAAGAAGATTTATAGTCATATGAGCATCTATGGTTTGTTTTAGATCACAGTTTTAAAACTGTTTTTATTTTAAAAAACAAAAACTTCATTTTAAGTCAAATTAACATTACATAAATCGAAATTGAGTTAGTGCAAACATTAGTTAATTTTTTTAAAACTATTTTTCTGTTTGACAAAATTTAAAATGAATATGCTAAACCTTTTTCACAAGTATGTTCTATCGTTTTTTTTAATCAATATCTAGTCGATAATAACAAAATTTTTAATATAAATAATGTAATAAAGTAACGTAATTCTGAAATTCAAGTATTGATATTAATTGAGAAAATATTTATTTATAAATCATAAAGCATTCATAATCTAATATTCAATATGTTTTTTACTCTAGACGAATGATACAAATTTATCATAATTCAAGATTGTAAGAAGTATAAATCAAGACTAAAAAGTGCAACCCACTATTATATGAAGGTCAATCCGTAGTTTATCTAATGTGGAAATTTCCTAAATATATGATATATAAATTTATGAAAAATTAATTTTTGATTCCATATATTTGTACTATTTCAAAATTTATCCCGTTAATTGGTTATGCATTTAATTAACTACAATTATGCGGTCATTATTTATCAAATCTTTCATTATCAATTCTATATTCTTCTTTTTCGTCTCTTTAGAATTGTGCTACTTTTATTTTCTTATTTAAGTCACAATTTTTAAAGATAAACAGATATTATGTTGGAGATAAAAATAGGTTTAGTAAAATTATGTGAATACTTATGTTTAAAAAACCTTATATATAATTAAAAATAAAATTACATGCACGAAATTAAAATAAAATAAATATTATATTGGATATAAAATAGGTTAAATAAACTATATAAATACTTATGTTTAAAAAATTTATATATAATTAAAAATGAAATTACATACGTGGAAGATTGTAGGATTATACTGAATACGTTGTACTAGTAATAAACATAAATGAACTATTCGAATTGTCAAGAGTATAAAAAGTAAAAATACTTTTAACATTATTATTATAATCAAATCAATACAAATTGATTTTTAAAAATAAAGTAAAATGAGTTTGTGGGTCACACATGTAATAAATTTTTTGGGACACTTCAAAATGAAAATTGAATTCTTCTAGAAAACTATTCTGACAATTAATTATACAATTATAAATTAAGAACTTTGACATTAATAATGTTTAAAATTATAAAATTTTCATTGGTCATCCTCATCATGTCACTTCTATATAATAGAAAATAGATATTACGTGCCCGATCTAGGGCAGACCCAACATATGTTAGTTTTTTTTACTTCCAACTTATGTGGACAAATGAAGTTTGAAGAAATGAAGTTTAATAATAAATGTTACTACATCTGTTTTATTTTATGTGATGCAAGTGATTTTAGGAAAGTCAAAGAAATTTCTTATATCATTCTCACATATTTTTAGTTGTCATTTCACTGTAATTAATAGTACTTTTGAGTTTTTACGTTATTTTCAAACAATATATGCAACTTTTTTTCTTTCGATAAAAGTAAAGGAGTCAACCAAATTTCAGTATATTTTTAAACTATGTTTTTCTAAAAGTATCTTAAATTGTTACATTGCATTTTAAGCTTCTTTTTTTAAATATAATTTTCAAATACATAACGAATTAGAAATTCAAATGAAGAATTAAAGTTTTCAAATCATTATATTTCTATATTAAAATGTTCAAATCTTTAAAACTCCACATATATTCACAAGTTATTAGAAGGAAGCCAAACGATTATTTTTAAAAATATATATATGAAAGCTTATTTTAATAACTACACATATATTTTTCATATTTAATATATGAATCTTTCCTTCTCGATTTATATGAACTTATTTTTTTTATTTTATCTCAAAAAGAAAATAACTTCTGAGTTTTAATTTTTTATATAGCATATTTAAGATCACAAAACTAATAAATATTTCAATACACAAAAATTAATATGCATATAAATTTTAATTTTAATTTTGATTGATATCACCTAATATTATAATTAATATATAATTATTAAAAGCTAAATGTAATCATTATTCATTTACTTTCATAAAATAAATAGATACTCCAATAACTCATAAAAAATGAAGAAATACCTAAAATGAGGTAATACTAATAATAATAACTAAAGATGTTTCTAGAATTATTTAATTTTCTTGTTATCATTCGTGGTAGATTTTTACTTGCATGAAATTACATTTTTACCTTTGATCATCGTTCAGTTCACATATAGAAAGAGGTTTCTAGAATTATTTATTGTTGATAGATTTTTGTTAGAACGAAAATACATTTTTAAATCTTAGTGATCTTCAATACAAGTATATCATCCTATTCATTTTTAATCGTAAAGTTATTATTTAACCTCATTTTCTTTAATTTCAATCTAAATGTATGTTATTAATTTTATCACACTTATTCATTTTCATGTATATTAGTTAGAGCCAAAATAAGGATAAAAATAATTAATTCGTGATAAATTTTTATATAAAATGTAGGCATTTTTTTATAAGTATAATGAATAGAAAAAAATATTAAGAATTAAATTGCAGTAATAGTAAAGTAGATATCACAATAAATCACAAAATAAAAATATTGAAGTAATAACAAAATAAGTTAATGGTAATAATAATAACTTAAGATGTTTTTTAGAACCATTTGTTAGCCTGAAATTACATTTTTACGCTTGATCATTATTTACTTCATATATAGAAAGATGTTTCTAGAATTATAAATTATATTTCTTATAGATTTTTGTTAGCGTGAAATTATATTTTTTAGCCGTGTTCGTCCTCCAACTTCACTCTTCTATATAATAGAAACTAGATAACTGAAGGCCCGTTCACCTGCCCAATATAATTAATTATCCTTTTCAATTTAAAATAATTTTTTTAACCTAAATTCTCATTTTATTTTATTATAGTTTCTAAAATTTTCTACCATTTAAAAAATTACAAAAACCCCCTCAGATACATCGCAATTCTCGGTCAGGTACATCACAATCTCCTCTTGGGTACATCTCTATCCTTTTTCAAATACATCTTTATCCCCACTTGAAATCATCTCTCCTCTCGGATACAGTCATATTCCCTCTCGAATACACTCCTCCTCTCTTGAATTCATCCGTGAGATATGTGTCTGCAGGTTTTTTTAAATAGTGCCACGACCGATGTGTTCACATTTCTGTTGATGTATCCAAAAAATTTTAATTCTAACATTTTTTTTGTAATTTGAAAAAGAGTATGGATATAATGTAATTCTTAACACTATGAAAATTTATGTAATTTTATTTAATTTATGTGACATATTTTTCTCTGTAGTCAAATTTAAAAGAATGATATATTAATATATTTAATAACATTTAGACTTCAAAATATTCGTTTTATTTTTAGTAAAATGATTTATTATCAAATGAACATGTATTGGTTGCTTTAGACTACGAGTTTCGAAAGTGTTTTTTTTAAAAAGACTTCATGTTAAGTCAAACAAACATTACATCAATCGAAATTGAGTGAGTACAAACTTTAGATCCCTTTTATATTTATGAAATTTACGTTTTTATAACTAGTTTGCCTTTCAACAAAATTAAAAATGAAAATACTATTGCTTTTTCATTATTATTTTTAATAGTATATTTTTATCAATATCTGCCGATAATAACCCAAAATGTAATAAAGCAACTTAATTTGAAATTTAAGTATTGATATCAATTGTGGAAACATTTGTTTTTGAGGTATAAAACATTCATAATCTAATATTTAATATGCTCCTTACTCTCAACGAATGAGACTAATTTATCATAAGTCAAGATTGTAAGAAATAGAAAATCAAGACTAAAAAGTTCAACTCAGAATTATATGAAGGTTGTTATGAGTTAATTGTCACTTATTAGGAATATATATGCCATATGTTAATTGTCATAAAGAAACAATATGAAAATTATAAGAGATATTTATTTGTAGTTGAAAATTATTTATGAAAATAGGAGTACAAATTATATATTTTAATATCTTTATGTCGTACACATATTAGTGTAAAGAGTTTTCACACTATAAATTATTTACTTTTATTAATATGTAATTTATTTTAATGTAAAAAATTAATAATTTGATGTTTTATGAAAAATTTGTATGAGTATTTATGTCCTCATAGTAAGAAGTTCTTTACTTATATTAAGAGGAATATTACTTGAAATAAGTTATCAAGCATATTAGTTGTAATACATTAATATGATTTTTGTTGACAAACATCACGTAAGTCAATTTTTTAGGTCTTAACAATCATTCATTTAGAATGACTTTTAGACCTATAAAAACCAATAATATGTTGTAAAAATAAAAATTTATCCTATATTTTTTAATAGATATTTTTGGTTTGATGAAAATTTTACACTATATATATAAAAATATATTAACGAAGTGTAATATGATAGAAAATATGGGTGCATATTAAATGTCACATCATTAGGATACACATTAGGAAAATATAGTTGATTGTTTTGTCATTAGAAAGCTATTACAAGTTTCTTGATATCCTAACATAGAAAGAAACATTGTAGAACCTTTACGAATTGACAAATTTGTCCTTGGTCGTCCTTAACTTTACTCTTCTATATAATATAGTATATATATATATATATATATATATATATAATATATATTAATATATTATATATATACTAGATATGAAAGGGCCCCTTAATGGACCCAATATTTCAATCTTAAATTTATTATTTTGTGATTAAATATAAAATGCATATCAGTGTCGCGAACTTACTCCCATACCATGCTATCTTGATCGTTCATCATGATTAACTATCTAAAACTCATTTAATCATAACGTTATCTTTCCTACCAAAAATAATAACCTTGAATTCATAATTCAAATTCAAAGTAGAGCTAAGAGTTAAGTCTTGAGAGTTTTTTCATATCTTTTTTAGAAAGTTCCTGTGATTCTTTTGACGAGTCTTCTTTAATTTCTAATAACTTGTTTCGAAAATCAAGTAAGTAAGTATGAGAATGACGAAAATGTATAAATGAGTCTACATTATCATCGAGATCCTTCATATCATGAATCATAACTCTTTAATTCATAATTCAAATATAAGAAAGAGCTAAGAGTAGAGTTTAAGAAATTCTTTTAGTTCAATTGTGAATCCTTTGGGATCAACTATTGATTTGGGCTAAGTTTTGATGAAGTGAGTATAAAAATGAGAAAAATAATATACATGAATTCCATATTGTTATTTAGACCCTCAAGTCAAGTCGTTCATGCCCATAAATTTGGCATGAACTTCATAAGTTGAGTATCTTTGAGAGGAGTAGTATCTTAAGGTCTAAGATTGAGTTCCTAATCATTTAGGGATTATATTCCTAATCATGGGGCTACTACATATTACCCACGGAGGTCCTTGAGTTGAGAAATTCATGCCTATATACTACAAAAAACTCGATTATCAGGAACAACTAACTTCGTCATTTATAAACCATATTTCGTAACTAAAAATCTTGTGAGACGAAAAATAATTAGTCACTAAAAGTATATAAAAACAATTTAGTACTTCATCTTTGAAACGATTATATTAACTGCAAAAAGAAAAATCGTCACCATATCCTTAAAAGGTTGTGACTAATTTAATTGTCGTAAAAAGTACGTATATTTTTTTGTAGTTAATAGTATGTTGTGTCACTAAAAAGGTTATTACTACCGACAAAATTATATTGTCGCTAGTTATTTTATATCAACCAGTGACAAATAAATTTTCTGTATAGTTAAATGTATTTCGTAGTTGAAGAAATCTAACTTCGTCACTAATGACTATATTTAATATACAAAAATTAATTTGTTCTTAATGTATTAAGAATAAATCTATCACTACAAAAAAAAAAGTTTATTTTCCTATGGTATATATATATATAATATATAATATATATATATATATATTATTATATATATTATATATATATATATATATATATTTATAGAGAGAGAGAGAGTCATAATCATAAAAGAACACTACTAGAGCCATCCCTTAGGATCCCACATGTGCAATGAGTAAGAGAAGTCCTATACCCTTCCTCACACTATGTAGTAGCCTTCAAAACAACCTTAATAAGAGTTCACACACTTAACATGTTCATTTAATTTTACCTTAGGGAAAGAAGTGCAATAATCGAAATGAGACCATGTGAGCTACATGGAATGTGGTGTTCTATTCTGACACCGAAAAGAGAGGGTTAACACTTGCCTAAGAAGTAACCATTCATACGTAGCTATCAAGGTGAATCCACTAAGCTAGAGTCCTATGTGTGCACATAGTTAAGGGTTAAGGATATTGTTTCTAGAAACCTTGATTTATAACATGAAGGTTTCCATCTTATGAGACAACATATAAATAGGGAATCCGGACTTACTAACGTGAGGAAACTCATGTGGAGGCCGGACTTACTAACGTGAGACCTCCATCTTATTTAAATACCCTTTTGATGCTAAGCAATTATTCCCTATAGTATTCATAGTATTTTGTCGAAACAACTTCACATTAGTCTCTGTTAGACCCTTATGTAAACATCTTATCATAGCTAGCTCATAGGTTATCACAAGTGAGAACAATCATTTCACTTTAGACACCACCTCATAAGTGAGTAAACCTTTCACTTAACAGTTTATTATATTCATGAGAAACTACTATCAATCATATAATAATCATACCATAACATACCTTCATAATTCGTAACCACTTAAATAGTCTAGGTTTAAGGATGATGAATACTTAGCATCAACATCACAACCACACATTAGACCTAGAAGCATTACTATCTAAGTAACTCATAATTCATAACTGAATCCAAGAAGAACCAATCAACATACCTCATTTCTCTTCCAAGAACCTTCGTACTTTCATTACCAACAATACATAACAAATTACATAAACAAGGTAAATTCAAGAAGAAATTACATAATTAACAACTATGTTGTCAATCTATATGTTCATAATCTTCATATTCAATATATCAATTCAATGTTTTCATGAAATTGGGGGAAAGGCATGGGTCTGGGGAACTCTTTTTGGAAATCATCAATTAACCATCAAAATATACTTAAACAACATTAATTCATCATTATTTATCACAATTGATGCATAATTTTGTTTTTCAAAAAAGATCTATGTGTAGAATAAAAACCTAGAAAGACGAAAATCCCTCAACAAACCTCCTATAGTAATCAGCCATCCCCAGAAAACTTCGGATGTCGGTAGGACTCAAAGGTCTAGGAAAAATTTTGACAATTTCCGTCTTCCTTGGATAAGCCTTTACTCCTTCACTAGAAACAATGTGACCAAGAAAGGCAACCGATCTCAACCAAAACTCACACTTGCTAAGCTTAGCATAAAGTTGGTTATCCTTGAGAACTTTCAATATTATCAAGTGTCTGATATGATCATTCTCACTCCTAGAGTATATCAAAATGTCATCAATGATGACAATCACAAAAAATCAAGATACTTTCAAAAAAACTTGATTCATAAGGTCCATGAATGTCGGCAAGGCATTTGTTAGACCAAATGACATGACTACGAATTTAAAGTGACAATATTTTTCGTAATGACGTTTTCTTAATATTAACCTCTCTCACTCTAAGTTGATGATAACTCGAACACAACTCAATCTTTGAAAAGTAACTCGCTCCATGGAGTTGATCAAAGAAGCCATCAATCCGAGGAAGCGGGTGCTTATTCTTTATAGTGACTTTGTGCAATTGTCGATAATGTATACACATTCTTAATAACCCATCCTTATTCTTCAAAAATAATATCGGGGCATGCATTGAGATATGCACGGTTAAATAAAGACCTTATATGTCAAATCTTTGAGTTGAGCCTTTAACTCCTAGATTTCGGCGGGGGCCATCCAATAAGGAGGGATTGAAATATGTTGTGTATCCGGCAATAAATCTATGCCAGGTCAATCGCCCATTCGGGAGGAGTTCCGAGAAGGTCATCGGGAAAGACCTTCAGAAATTCCCTCACTACCGGTATTGACTCTATGGGAGAGACCTCAAATTCAATATCCATAACTTTTACTATGTGGTAGAGACAACCCTTTGCAATCAATTCACATGTTTTTATACATGAAATGATCCCTTAGGTCTTGAGTTTCCACCCTTCCACTCAAAAATGGGTTCATTTGGAAATTGAAATTTGACTACCCTTGTCCTACAATCAATAGAGGTAAAGCAATCATGCAACCAATCCATTCCCAAAATGACATCAAAATCTAGCATATCAAGTTCTATCAAGTCAACTAATGTAACTCTATTGGGCAAGGAAATAGGAAAACCTTTATAGACTCTATTACCCACCACGGAATCACCCACAGTGGTAGAAACTGAAAAAGGTTCGTCTAATATATCGGGTTGGTGTATCAAAATTCATGGCTAAAAGAGAGGTCACAAATAAATATTTAGATCAGGATCTAACAAAGAATACACATTAAAATAAAATAAGTGTAACATACCGGTAACCACGTCCGGTGAGCTCTCTTGGTCATCTCGGGATTGGAGAGCATAAAAGTGATTCCTCTTAGGAGCATCCGACGAGGCACTTGCTTGATCTTGAGCATTTTTCCTTCCTTGAGTCTTCATCCTAGGGAAAATTTTCATTATGTGACCACTTTTTCCACAACTATAGCAATTACTCGTGCCAACTAGGAACTTAGCATCATGTTTTCTACCACATTTTAAACAAAGAGGCTCTCCAACATAAGAACCACCACCTTTCCCCTGTTGGGGCTTGGGAGTAAACACCTTACTCTTTTTTACACTTAGAGAATTAGGAGGGCATTGGTTAGAAAACCTCCTTTTGAACCTTTGTTTGTCTTGCACCTCAAATTTAGTTTTGAAAGAATTTCCATCTTTGGTTCTTACCTTTTTCAATTCCCTACCAATTTGCTTAAGCTTTTTCTCCTCAATTTTTTCGCCATGAACCATGAGAAGAGATATGTCCATGCTAAGAATCAACATAGATGACCTAGACTCATTAACCACAAGGTCGGATATCCCCATAACAAATTTATTCATCTTAGCTGTAGAATCTGCAATTATATTAGGAGCATACTTGGATAGTTGAATGAACTTGAGAATATTCTCCTTCACGCTCATACTCCTTTACCAAGGTAATGAATTCTTACATTTTCCTCTCCCTTAGTTCCAAGGGAAATAACCTATCAAGGAAAGGCGTTTAGAAATATCCCCAAGTAATCCTTCCTTCAATAACCAACCTTACATCCTTCTAGTGCTAATACCGAACTTCCTCCACGTCTTTGAGTTAGTAGGCGGATAGTTCCTCCTTTTCTTGAGAAGACACACCCATAGCATCAACAAATTTGAACACTTCATCAATGAACCCTTGTGGGTCCTCTTCCACCTTCGAAAGTAGGGATTCATCCTTGTGAAATTCCTAATCTTTAAAGAGGTGGTATTGGAATTGAGGTTCACTTGAACCCTTGCATCCTTAGAAACTTGAGTATCCGAAACTTGAGTAAAGCTATATATGACCAACCTTATCTGAACGTTAGACATAGTCTCTTTTTCAATAGGAACTTGAGGGTTTTGAGGAGATTGAGGGGGAACCACCTCATTCAAATTCTCCTGTCCGGCCCTTCGAGCATTGTTCCTCCTTGTATTCATTTTCTATAAGCACAATAAAAGGATTATAAGAAAGGAATAAATAGATCTAGGAGTCTAAGGCATGACTATGGAATAATAAAAGAGTGAAAGTTCCTAAGCATCACATGGTCTCTTATCCATAAGTGTGGAGCGCTTCAAAATTATGAATAAGGTCCTACATATATGTTGTTTAGTGAGACTTCAATCCTAAGGTTTAATTTAACCTAATGCTCTCATACCAAGTTTGTAATGACCCAAACTACACCCTAGTCGTTACCGGCGTCGTCATTCTCGAAGAGGACTAAGACAAGTCTCTTAGCATTCATCATCACATATCATAGGTCAAAAGTGCAAAAAAATTTAAAACTTTCGTATATACTTAGTGAGGTTTACATGGACATTTCACATAGGAAGCTTACTTAGGCATCTCGCTGAGACAACATAATAATACATAAGAATTTAGTCTAAATGTCTATCTCAAATTAAATCATCTTTAAAGTGAATCAAAATAATTTGGGCATTGATCTTAGTCTATTACAATATGCCCAATATCTTTCTACAAGAAGTCCACAACTTGTCACTCAAATATGGACAAAACTATTAAGAAAGTCTCTGAGATAGAAAAGTGTCTCAAATATCAAACATCTTGTGAGTGGCTCTATCCTCGGAACTCATGAGGACTCACCAATTGACTTAGAAAGGTCCAAATCTTCTTCTCCAATAGACACGAATATACTTAATGGACCAAACATAAAATATTTGGGCGAAAAAGGCAGAAATATGGGTAAGTACAACCACATGTACTAAGTATAACTCCTATGCACAAAATCATCAATGCATGAGAAAAGGACAATTTAGTCAAAATCATGCTTTCTATCAATGCATATATAAAAAGAATAATAAGTGAATTCCACATAATAAAAACCCAACCTGTATATCACCCAAGCAATACTTGTGCAACGCCAAAGATAGTTCCTCATAATCCTATCCAAGATTAAGTATCACTTTAAGCAATCCACTTTATACTTATAACATATTATTTAAAGCCATCATACCATGATTAATACATTAATACTACTCATATCTTATCAACATAATCATAATCATAGTCATAATCATAAAACAACAATACTAGAACCATCACTTATGATCCCACATGTGCAAAAAGTAAGAGAAGTCCCTTACCCTCCCTCACCCTATGTAGTATCCTTCAAGACAACTCTTATAAGACTTCACATACTTAACTTGTTAATTTACTTTTACCTTAGGGAAAGAAGTGCAATAACCGAAATGAGACCATATGAGCTACATGGAGGTGTTCTACTCGTACACCCAAAAGAGAGGGTTAACACTTGCCTAAGGATGAACATTTGTACATAGCTATCTAGGTGGATCCACTACCTAGATTCCTATGTGGGCACATAGTTAAGGGTCTAGGAGATTGTTTCTAGAAACCTTAACTTACTAAAGTGAACGTTTCCATCTCATGAGACAACACATAATTAGGGAAACCGGACTTAATAATGTGAGGATTCCCACGTGGGAGGCTACACTTATTAATGTGAGACCACCATCTCATTTACATGCCCTTTTGTTGCTAAGCAATTATTCCCTTCAGTAATCATATTATTGCATCATACAAGTTCAGATTAGTCTCTTCCAGACCCCTATGTAAACAACTTATCATATCTAGCTCATAGGTCATCACAAGTGAGAACAATCCTTTCACTTTAGACACCACCTCATAAGTGAGTAAATGTTTCACTTAACACTTTATTATAATCATGAGAAACTAATTTCAATCATATAATAATAATACCATAAAATACTAACATAATTCAAACCAATTCAATAGTCAAGGGTTATGGATGAGGATACTTTGCATCAACATCATAACCACACATTAGACCTAGAAGCATTACTATATAAGTAACTCAAAATCCATAACAGAATCTAAGAAGAACCAATCAACATACCTCATTGCCCTTCAAAGAACCTTCATACCTACATTACCAAGAATACATAACCAATTACATAAACACGGTAAATTCAAGAAGAAATACATAATTAATAACAATATAGTAAATCTACATGTTCATAATCTTCACAATTAACCATATCAATTCAAGGTTTTCTTAAAATTGTGGTAAAGACATGGGTGTAGGGAAATATGATATAAAATTATCTATTAACCATAAATATATACTTAAACAAAATTAATTTATCATAATTTATCAAAATTGATTAATAATTTTATTTTTCAAAAAAGAACCATGTGTAGAAGAAAAACCTAGATTTGAGGGATTTGGAAATCATCTTTTGCAGGGACCTCTTGGGGTAAAGAATCCCTTGAGTGAAATAAACCATACCTTAGAGATTATCAAGCCACGAAATTGGGTTGGAAACTTGAAGGCTTGATCTTCTTCTTGGAGCTCTATTAGTCTTCAATGGAAGTTTGGAGGAAGAGAGACTTTGGAGAGATGAGAGTGATTTTTATTTCAACTTTTGAGACTTGATTTGGGTGTTAAAATTGACATATATGTGACCATAAGACCTTATATATTCACCCACTGAATTACAAAAAATACCCCTCACTTAAATGAATCTTTTTGTGAAGTCAAAATGTTTAAAATATGACCTTTACGAATAAGGAAAGTGGCTGCGCATCGTGGGGTTAATTTCACGATTTATTTTTGAAATCCGTGTTGAGGTAGTGAACCTCATGTAGGCCCCAGTCGTGAGGCTAAGTTTGAATCCCTATGTGATGATTGCGCGTTGCGCAGCAGCCACAAAATTTCTAGCTGCACGCAGGCTGCTTTGGCAGCCTGCTCGCCCATGTTCGGGTCCTCCCCAAGGACCCTTCCGGTGGTCCTTGGGGTGTCAGGAATGTACATTTTGACTCTATATACTAGATTTTACCTATTTAAACTCTTTTTACAAGTTTTAGACTCAATATGTTCCTCCGAAACCTTCACCAAACATTGGACGCATACTAATTCAATTTAGCTAGTTTTCGGGCGTCAAGGTCTTTCTTTTTTGCTATGGCTCCAATACTTCTCAAACAAGTTATTTACACTATTTTAGGTCTAAAACAATAATTATAAAACATATGAGGCTCTATTATGGTTCATGGATATTACGGGGTGTTACAATATCCCCCCTTAGGAATATTCGTTCCCGAATTACACCTTAAACCGTCTATTGGGAATACGGGATAGACTCAAGACTAGCAGCCAACCAACCAGCAATATTATAGGAGTTACATATCATAGGAGGAATTTCAACTTCTTTCAACATATAATCATAGCATTCACACAAAGGAATTTAATCCACAACTCATGACACGTAAGAGCTCATCATTTAAATCACATAAGGATGATATGAGCTCAACATGAACAATTTCAAAGAGTTGACATGCTAATTTCTTATCAATACAACACCAAACCGTGCCCAAAACACTTCTTATGAAAGCAATATCGAACACTACATATTTAAGTGCAAGTTAATAATGAGAGTCCTATTTCACAAAAACTACATTTAGGCATCAATTTCTACAAGAATATGCATATACTAGATAAACATAATAAGTTCATCATTATCCATATAACTCATTTAAGATAAAGCTACTAACCTTAACTTTTAACAGGAGTAGGGGGAAACAGATGAGGATAGAGGGTCTTCATGTAAGCCTCGACCTCCCATGTTGCACCCTCAATAAGGTGGTTCCTCCATAGAATTTTTACGGAGCCAAGCTCCTTATTCCTCAATCGCTTAACTTTGCGATCCAAAATTTCAACCAGGACCACTTCATAAAAAATATCCTATTTTACCCCTAAACCTTCTAGATGGAGGATCAACATAGGATTACCTATACATTTCTTGAGCATATACACATAGAACATCGAATAAAACGAGGCCGATTCGATTGGCAAGTCAAACTCAAATTCAACTTCCCCAAGCCTTTTAAAAATCTTATAAGGTCCTATATAACGGGGGCTAAGCTTCTCTTTCTTTCCAAACCTCATCACCCCTTTCATGGGTGGAATTTTCAAATAGACCCAATCTCCTACTTCAAATTCAAGGTCCCTCTTTCTATTGTCGGTATAAGATTTTTGCCGACTATCAGCCGTCTTCAACCTATCTCTTCTTAGTCAAACCTTCTCTGTGGCATAAAACATTATTTTGGGACCAAGAAGAGCAAACTCACCACTTCAAACCATCCAATCGGGGACCGACACATCCTACCATAAAGGACTTCAAAAGGTGCCATACTAATACTTGTAATGTAGCTATTGTTGTAGGAGAATTCTATCAAAGGAAGGTGATCATCC
>JAKWIY010000342.1:0-38815 GCA_027704805.1 Solanum corneliomulleri
TAGCTCGAGGGGATCAGTGGTAAGAGGCCGTGGTAGAGGTCGTGGGAGGACGTCCTCTAGAGGAAGAGGACGAGCACCTAGCCCATCGGGTACTAGGGCGGTGACTCCTCCACCGACTAAGGAAGTGATAAGAGAGGGTGAGGAAGGGGAGAGTGAACAAGTGAAAAATGAGGAATTGCCACCCCAACCTACCCCAGAGATGATCAATCAGGTTCTTGCTTATCTTAGCGGGTTATCTGATCAGGGTCAGGCACCTCCAGTGGTTTCTGCACCAACACCTCCGGTTTCAGAGATACGACATGCGGCTACTATGGCTCCTCGTATGGATGCCTCATTGGACATAGGCACGTTTCCACGTCTGACTACTGGGCCTATAATGACAAATGATCAGCATGAACTTTTCAGTAAGTTCTTGAAATTGAAACCTCCAGTCTTCAAGGGTGCTGAATCTGAGGATGCTTACGATTTTCTGGTTGACTGTCATGAGCTACTACACAAGATGGGTATAGTAGAACGGTTCGGTGTTGAGTTCGTGAGTTATCAGTTTCAAGGGAACGCCAAAATGTGGTGGCGATCACATGTTGAGTGTCAACCGACAGAGGCAACACCTTTGACTTGGGCCTCATTCTCTAGTTTGTTTATGGAGAAGTATATCCCCCGGACTTTGAGGGATAGGAAAAGAGATGAGTTCTTGAGTCTAGAGCAAGGTAGGATGTCGGTTAATGCATACGACACTAAGTTTCGGGCATTATCCAGGTATGCCACCCAACTATGTTTCAGTCCACAAGAGCGGATTCGCCGTTTTGTGAAGGGGTTGAGGTCAGAATTGCGGATTTCGGCCTTACAGGTAGCGGCTACGGCAAAATCCTTCCAAGAAGTGGTAGACTTCGTGATAGAGGTGGAAGGAGTGAAGCCAGATGACTTCACCACGACATCGACATCAAAAAGGTTCCGAAAGGGAGGTGAGTTTAATGGTTCTTACACTACGAGACACAGTTCCGGAGGTCTACTCGGCCCGACCAATTCAGTCTTCACTACAGACTGTAGTTGGGGGTCCACCTCAGACCGGTCAACACTTCTCTGAGAGACCTATGCTTGACTCTAGAGAGTGTTATGGATGTGGGGAACTGGACATATTAGGAGAAATTGTCCAAAACAGAGTTATAGACCCCCGATAGCTAGAGGTAGAGGTGGTCATGGTAGAGGCCGTTATTCTGGAGGACGTGGTGGTCGAGGTAATGGTGGTCACCAAAACGGCAGAGGTGATGGGCAAACCGGAGCCACTACAACACAACATGGTAGGGGCAACGGACAGACAAGTAATGGGGCCCATTGTTACGCTTTCCCTTGGAGATCTGAAGCGGAGACATCAGATGCTGTCATCACAGGTAATCTTTTGATTTGTGATTGCATGGCTTCTGTATTGTTTGATCCTGGATCCACATTTTCTTATGTATCTTCCTCATTTGCTAATGGTCTAAATTTACATTGTGAATTACTTGACATGCCTATTCGTGTTTCTACTCCGGTGGGTGAGTCTGTGATAGTTGAAAAGGTATATAGGTCTTGCTTGGTGAATTTTGTGGGGAGCAACACTTATGTAGATTTGGTTATCTTAGAAATGGTTGACTTTGATGTAATTCTGGGAATGACTTGGCTTTCTCTGAATTTTGCGATCTTGGATTGTAATGCTAAAACTGTGACGTTAGCCAAGCCTGGGACAGACCCGTTAGTGTGGGAGGGCGACTACACTTCCAATCCGGTTCGTATCGTCTCCTTTCTTCGTGCTAAGAAGATGGTTAGTAAGGGTTGCTTAGCTTTCTTGGCACATCTCAGGGATGACACTACCCAAGTACCTTCGATTGAGTCCGTATCGGTAGTCCGTGAGTTTTTGGATGTGTTCCCTGCGGATCTTCTTGGTATGCCACCGGATAGGGATATTGACTTCTATATTGATCTTGAACCGGGTACTCGCCCCATTTCTATACCCCCTTATAGAATGGCTCCCGCGGAGTTAAGAGAGTTAAAGGCACAACTTCAAGAGTTGTTGAGCAAAGGTTTATTAGACCAAGTGCATCTCCTTGGGTGCTCCGGTATTATTTGTGAAGAAGAAGGATGGGAGCTTTCGGATGTGCATAGACTATACTACCGCAGTTGAACAGGTAACTATCAAGAACAAGTATCCCATTCCTCGCATTGATGACTTGTTCGATCAGTTACAGGTGCTTGTGTCTTCTCTAAAATTGACTTGAGATCCGGTTATCATCAATTGAAAATACGGGCAACGGATGTGCCAAGACTGCTTTTCGAACCAGGTATGGGCACTACGAATTTGTGGTAATGTCGTTTGGTCTTACTATGCCCCTGCTGCTTTCATGAGCTTGATGAATGGGATTTTTAAGTCATATCTGGATCTCTTTGTGATCGTATTCATTGATGATATACTGATATACTCTAAAAGTAAGAAGGAACATGAGGAGCATTTGAGAATGGTGTTAGAGTTATTGAGGAAGAAGAAGCTTTATGCCAAATTCTCCAAGTGTGAGTTTTGGCTAGATTCAGTGTCCTTCTTGGGACACGTGGTTTCTAAGGATGGAGTGATGGTGGATCCATCTAAGACTGAGACAGTGAAGAATTGGGTGAGACCTACAAACGTGTCAGAAATAAGGAGTTTTATTGGTTTAGCTAGCTACTACCGCCGATTTGTCAAGGGATTCTCTTCCATTTCTTCCCAATTAACGAACTTGACTAAGCAGAATGTTCCATTTGTATGGTCGGAGGAGTGTGAGGAAAGCTTTCAGAAGCTCAAGACCTTGTTGACTACTGCACCAATTCTTACCTTGCCAGTAGAGGGTAAAAACTTCATCGTGTATTGTGATGCATCCTATTCTGGGTTGGGTGCAGTGCTAATGCAAGAGAAGAATGTGATTGCTTATGCTTCGAGGCAATTAAAGGTGCATGAACGTAACTATCCAACTCATGATTTGGAATTGGCCGCGGTAGTGTTTGCATTAAAGCAATGGAGGCACTATTTATATGGAGTTAGGTGTGAGGTCTATACGGATCATCATGGACGGAACTACTGAAGGACTACGACATCACTATCTTGTATCATCCGGGAAAAGCGAATGTTGTGGCGGATGCTTTAAGTAGAAAGGCCGAAAGCATGGGAAGTCTAGCTCATTTGCAAGTTTCTAGACGCCCATTGGCTAGAGAGGTGCAGATTATGGCTAATGACCTTATGAGGTTAGAAATAAATGAGAAGTGAGGATTGTTAGCTTGTGTAGAGGCAAGATCTTCTTTTCTTGACAAGATCAAGGGAAGACAGTTTGATGATGAGAAACTAGGTCGAATTCGAGATAAAGTGTTGCAAGGAGAGGCTAAAGAAGCAACAATCGATGAGGAAGGTGTTTTGAGGATTAAGGGAAGGGTATGTGTACCCCGCATTGATGATTTGATCACCACTATTCTGACAGAGGCTCATAGTTCCGGATATTCTATACATCCTAGTGCAACCAATATGTACCGTGACCTAAAACAACACTTTTGGTGGAGTAGAATGAAGCGCGACATTGTTGATTTTGTTGCCAAATGTCCAAATTGTCAACAAGTAAAGTATGAACACCAAAGGCCCGGAGGAACACTTCAGAGTATGCCCATTCCTGAATGGAAGTGGGAAAGAATCGCAATGGACTTTGTGGTTGGTCTTCCAAAGACATTAGGTAAATTTGATTCCATTTGGGTAATTGTGGATAGATTAACTAAGTCCGCTCACTTCATTCCGGTCAAGGTGACCTACAATGCAGAGAAGTTAGCCAAAATCTACATCTCAAAAATCGTTCGATTGCATGGAGTTCCACTCTCCATCATATCAGATAGAGGCACGCAGTTTACTTCTAAGTTTTGGAGAACCTTGCATGCGGAATTAGGTACTAGGTGGACCTTAGTACTGCGTTTCACCCTCAGACTGATGGTCAGTCTGAGCGAACGATTCAAGTGTTGGAGGATATGCTTCGTGCATGTGTGATAGAGTTTGGTGGTCATTGGGATAACTTCTTACCCTTAGCTGAGTTTTCATACAATAATAGCTATCACTCCAGTATTGACATGGCTCCATTTGAAGCATTGTATGGGAGGAGTTGTAGATCTCCCATTGGTTGGTTCGATGCATTTGAGGTTAGGCCTTGGGGTACTGACCTCTTGAGGGATTCGTTAGATAAGGTGAAATGCATTCAAGGAAAGCTTCTAGCGGCTCAAAGTAGACAAAAGGAATATGCGGACCGAAAGGTTAGAGACTTGGAGTTCATGGAGGGTGAGCAAGTCTTGTTGAAGGTTTCACCCATGAAAGGGGTGATGCGGTTCGGAAAAAGGGGTAAGCTAAGTCCAAGGTATATTGGACCATTCGAGGTACTAAAGCGAGTAGGGGAGGTGGCTTATGAGTTAGCCTTGCCTCCAGGGCTGTATGGAGTGCATCCGGTATTTCACGTGTCCATGTTGAAAAGATACCATAGGGATGGAAACTACATCATCCGTTGGGATTCAGTCTTGCTTGACGAGAATTTGACTTATCAGGAGGAACCGGTTGCTATTTTAGATAGAGAGGTTCGCAAGCTGAAGTCGAGAGAGATTGCATCCATCAAAGTTCAATGGAAGAATCGACCGGTTGAAGAGGCCACTTGGGAGAAGGAGACTGACATGCAAGAAAAATACCCACATCTGTTTACGGATTCAGGTACTCTTTTCCGCCCTTGTTTTTCTTCTTGTGATCGTTCGAGGACGAACGATGGGTAAATTGGTATCTATTGTAACGACCTATTTAGTCGTTTTGAGCAGCAGATTTTATTTCTGGAAAATTGGCTGAGGCGACGGACCCCATGACGGACCGTCATGGGCACGACGAACCGTCGCAGGGTCTCGTTTCAAAACACTTAGAAATTCTGAAATTGGGTACTGAAAATCGACTCTCTGAACTTCGTGACGAACTTGCAGGACGAACCATCACATGCGTGACGGACCGTCACAGACCCTTGGTGGAAATTTGGGTCTCTGAACTTGGCGACGACCTGCAGGACGGACCATCTCAGGCACGACGGCCCGTCACAGGTTACGTAATCCCAGTCTGGGTCGGATTTCTTTACACGTTTTAAGGGACGTTTTGGACTATTCTTTCTTTAATTATAAAGTTAGAGGGTTAATATTAATAAGTCTAATTACTTGGGGGTTAAAAGAGGTAACCTTAAGTTAATTAGTGGGTTATTATTGCCACCTTTTATTCTTAATTATATGCTAATTAGGGTAAAAGAAAGAGGGTTTGAATAAGAAAACTAGAAAGAACAAAGAGAAAGAGAAAGAGGGAGAATCGAACGAGGAAGAGAGAAACAAAGCTTGGGAAATTGCTTGCTTGATCGCTAATCTTCGGTGGAGGTAGGTTATGGTTTTTACGATATTCGTAGTGAACTCTTAATAGCGAATGATATGTATTGATAGTATTGTAAACCCCGCTATGTGCTTATTTGTATGCTTGCATGGATTGTGATTATATAATTGTGATTATATGAGCATGATGAAGTTATTGAATCCCAAATCTTGAAAAACCCTAATCTCTTGTTTAATGATGATGCCTTGGTAATAAAGAAGACATGATAAACTAAAGTAATGAGAATGATGATGCCTTGGTATAAGAAAAGGCTTGATGAATTGATAGTGAGATTAGGGGATCGGAGTGTCACGTTCCGACACATAGAATTAAGGGATCGGGTGTCACGAACCGACACGTAGATTTAGGGGATCGGGTGTCACGAACCGACACGTAGATTTAGGGGATCGGGTGTCACGAACCGACACGTAGATTTAGGGGATCGGAGTGTCACGTTCCGACACATAGAATTAAGGGATCGGGTGTCACGAACCGACACGTAGAATTAGGGGATCGGAGTGTCACGTACCGACACATAGTAGTAGGGGATCGGAGTGTCACGTACCGACACAAGAGGAAGAAAGATAATGAATCTTGAAAGATGATAAATATACTCAATCTAATGAGCTCAATTCCCAAATGAGTATGGTATTGAGGCGTGAGTCCTCATGTGTGAACTTGACGGAAATTGTTAATGATATAGTACTTGTTGTTGCTACATGTTAAGCATTATAGTTGATTTTATAATATTAACTGATATATACTGTTCCCTATTTTGAGTTGGCCGATGATATCTACTCAGTACCCGTGTTTTGTACTGACCCCTACTTTTATGTTTTCTTCTTTGTTATTTGTGGAGTGTAGCAAACGTGCCGTCGTCTTCAACTCAACAGTGATTCTAGCCAGTCTTCGTCATACCGGATATTCAGGGTGAGCTAATGCTTCTAGCTTGGACTGGGTCTTCTTCTTCAAGTCTTGATGCCTTGAACTTCCGGCATGGACTAGCTTTTTACTTGTTTTTGCTTTCTTAGATACTCTTAGTTTAGTAATTTGAATGTAGATGTTCTTGTGGTGATGACTTCCAGATTTTGGGGATAATAATAATAGTTTTGAATTGTTTTTATTAATGAGTTTGAGTCTTCCGCATTATTTTTTGTTGATATACATTGAAATGTTAAGGGTTAGATTGGTTGGTTCGCTCACATAGGAGGGTAAGTGTGGGTGCCAGTCGCGGCTCGGTTTTGGGTCGTGACAGGGATCTATGAAATATCAAAATATTGTTGTTTTAAAAAATTTCTCAAATATTGTCATTTTTAATAAATATTAAAAGTATTGCTAAGGGATCATATTAAATGTCATAATATTGTTGTTTTGAAAAATTTTGCCTAAATTTTTTCCAATATTATCCAACTTTACATATTCTCCTCAAAATATACTTGACACAAAAATACATCATCTCTTCTAATGTGATGTCGATCAGATTATTCTTTTTTTATTATTAAGGCTTAAGTCATCGATGACCCCTTAAAGTTATCTGTATAATTCACTTAAACACCTCAACTAAGTGTTGTACCTATTGAGCACTTCTATTCACTTGGATTAGAACCATCTTAACACTTTTTTAACAATCAATTGAAAATATAAAGTGAGTGTAGTACATTCGTGATGATATGACAAATTACTGAATAAATGATGGCATTTTGAGTAAAAATAATTAGGGGTGGGCATTCGGTATTTCGGTTCGGTTCGGGGTTTTTTTCGGTTTTCGGTTTTTATAAATTGCGTACCGAATACCGAGCCGAAATATTTCGGTTCGGTTCGGTTTTTGTTAATTCGGTTCGATTTTTATTAATTCGGTTTGATTTTTTAATTTGGTTTTTTAATGGGCCTGTTTAGTGGGCTTTTTTAATTCCCAATAACTAATTAATTAGTAACAAAAACAAAATCAGAAAAAAAATAATTAAAAAAGTCAAAAAAAAATATTAAAAAAAATGAAATTCTGAAAACATACGGTTACTGGGTTACATACCTGCACCGCTGCACCTGGCTGCTGCCTGCTGCTGTTGCCGGCGGCTGGCTGCTGGTGTCGCGGGCGGCTGGCTACTGCTGTCGCGGGCGGCTGGCTGCTCTGTCGCGTGCGGCTGGCTTCTGCTGTCGCAGCTGGCGGCTGCTGCTGGTGGACAGCGGCTGGCGGCGGCTGCTGCTGGTGCACGGCGGCTGGCGGCGCTGCTGCTGGTGGACGGTGGACGGCGGCTGGAGTAGAAGAGGAAGAAGAGTTGACTGCTGAGTGCTGAAGACTGAAGAGTGAAGAGGAGAGGATGAGGAGTGAGGAAGAGTCAAAATAATAGGTATTAGGGTTTCTTATTTTTTAAAAAAAATTTATTTAATATTAATAATTGTTAAATATAATATAATTTATAAATTATAATATGATATTTCGGTTTAAACCAAAATACCGAATTCCAAAATAATATGTACCGAAAACCGAACCGAAAATACAAAAAAATTAAACCGAATACCGAACCAAAAACCGAAATACCGAAACCGAAATTCTGAAAAATTTCGGTTCGGTTCGGTGTTTCGGTTTTCCGGTGTTTATGCCCACCCCTAAAAATAATAATTAAAAATCTATGACAAAAAAAAGGAAGAATATTTCTAGGGTATTATTGTCCACCTACCATCGACTTCAACTTCTTTTTTCAAGATTTTGCCGTACATCCTCCATCGTCTTCCCATCATTATCCCCTCGTTTTTTCTTAATCCAACCAATCAACCAAATTAAAAAAAGTTGTATCCTTTAGATATATATAAAAAAAAAGTTGAAACAACAAGTTATTTCTCCTTCAGTTTCTTCATTTGTATCCTCTTTTTTCTGTCTCATATTCAGACAAAAGTTGAACAAAAGTCAATAATTAGTATTGGAATTGGTTATTTCAATGAAAAAACAATCAATTTTGATAAAAGAATTGTGAAACTGTTCGTTTGAAATTGAATCCTTCTTCGATTTCTTAATACTTATCTATTAGTGTAATATTGCATCAACATTATTCATTTTCTCATCTAAAAAGTTCAATGATTAATGATGCAATTGTGCTATTTGAATGAATAAATAATTCATTGAAGAGAAATTTTAAAAATGCTCTGTTTGGATCTAACTTCATCTCAATTTTCTCTCATTTATCATGTTTTTATTTTGGTGCTTAATTAAAGGAATTCATTCCCAGTAACACTTTCTTTCATTTTCAAAAAGGTAATGATATTTTTCAGATAACAACAATAATAGTGATAGAGAGGGTGTATGCTGATGGCGGAGGTGGTAACAGAATGTTGGTGTTTTGTTAGAAAGGAGGTATGGAGGAAAAAAGCAGAAGAAAGAGATTATTTTTTAAACGAAAATATACTTCCACACGCTAGGTATATGTTAGTTCCACTTTTCAGCAAAAAATGTCAAATAGATATTAGTTTTGAATAATATAAGTATTGAATAGGTACAAGGTATAAGTGTCCGAATGAAATATGGGGACAACTTTAAGTGACTCTCTATGACTTAAGTCTATAATTAATAAAAAAAATTATTAATAATTTTTTAAATTATTTTTAGGCAACCCATACATTATACCTAGTAAAAAAATTACATATCGTCAACATTTTTTACCCTAATTATGGGAGTTTTGGAGGAAAATCCATTTTTTTTTTAAAAATATACCACTAAAATTATCTGGATTTAACATATGTAATTATTTTGTATTAACCTAAGTGAGACTTTATAAGTAACCGACTATAAATGGTACATGTATAAAAACAATTTAATACGAATGATATATATTTAATTTTTCTCTTCACCTATATAAAACTTCTTTTTCTAATATATTTTACAATTATACATATTTACGTCCAGATCAAATTAATTAAAATATATTTTCTCTCTTCATCTTTATGACACAAAAATATATAACGCACCGACACTTTATTCTCAATCACATATCCCAATCATAATTTATTTTATTTTATTTTCAAAATATTAAACTTAAAAATTTAATAATTTTTATATATTAAATAAATTTGTATTTTAAAATTGAAACTTGAATCCAAGTTATTAAGTTTGATTGAAATCGTGATCGAAGTATTAGCTCCGTCTATGCTCACACACTCTACATCAATAATGATCATTAGCGGCGATTAACACTATTTTTATATGTCTATAAGACTCTAGTGACATTGGTTCTAATGACACTTTATTAATGCCGGTAAAGACTTTAACACTCTTTATTAATATCAATATTTAATCCCGTCAAAAGTTGTTTTTACTATAGTGACATAGAGCTAAAATGATTTTTATCCTCACCTCAATAAAACTTTTCCTTTTACGTTTCAATGAAACATATATGTTTTTGCTCTTTTAATTCGATAAAGAAATTTAAATTTCAAAAGCCAGATGAATTAAACTATAGATTTATGTATATCTATTTGAAAATTCTAAATTATTGATTCACAACTTTTATATATATATATATATATAGATATATATATATATATATATATATATATATATATATATATATATATATATATATCTATATATATATATATATATATATTATATATATATATATATATATATATATATATATCTATATATATATACACACACACACATACACACACTAATGACAATTATTCATATATGAAAAAATGCATAAGTACTCCTCAACCTATGTATGAAATTCCAGAGACACACTTATACCATACTAAGGTCCTATTACCCCCCTAAACTTATTTTATAAATAATTTTCTATCCCTTTTCATCCTACGTAGCCCTATCTTGAAAAAAAAATGTCAACACGCGTGGACCCACAAGATAGTGCCACGTAGACCAAAAAAGGGTAGTAAATTATTTACAAAATAAGTTCAGGGGTAATAGGACCTTAGTATAGTATAAGTGTGTCCCTGAGATTTCGGGCATAGGTTTGGGGGAGGATACTTGTGGATTTTCCCTTCATATTTGGATTTGCTTCCGAATCCCCCAGAACTAGGTAGACAATTTTGGGGCTAAATATTTTTTTTTACTGGGTATAATATATGAGTTGTCTAAATAGATTTTAAACAATTATTAATAATAAAAAAAGAATGATGTGACATAGCATTCCATTAGAAAAGAGATGATGCTTTTTTTGTGCTATGTATATTTCGAGGAAAATACAAAAGTTGGATGATATTATAGTCCTAAAACAATAATAAGTGATATTACTATGTAATTTTCAAAACATGAGTGACTATTTAGGAAAATTACTCCCTAAGTATACTTGTGACCTTAGCAATACCATAAATAATAGTTAATGATGAATAAATCTCTACATTGGTTACTTGATGAATGTACCTTAATCTTTACTCATATAAATTGATCCTTCTTCAATCCATTAGGGTTACTATATATTCTACATTGATTCCATCAGTTGTATTAACAAGGCTAGGGCAAGGAGGTAGAAGTCAAATTACGACTAACGCTTTCGCTTTTCTCTATGATGATGTCTTCCGCATCAGGTATGCTTTCCTTTTTCTCTGTGAAGATGTCTTCCGCATCAGGTATGTGCTTTAACAATATAATATCTCCGTAAAATTATCTAGTTCAAGATCCTGATCTGTATTAAAGTATTTAATCTTATATCAAGTCCAAAGTTTTGTTCAATCATCGAAACTTTAAATATGGGTTAAAATAACAAAGCCCACACTCATCGAAAAACAAAATTACATCAAACTAAAAGTGCTGTGTGTTTTCCCTTTGAGAAAAAGAGAGATTGAATTTCCTTTTAGTTATGTGAAAAACTTATTCTATCTTTTCATAGAAGTCGTTCTGCTCTTTTAATAGAATACAAAAAAACATAGAGAAATTACGTTTGAACTGAAAAATTTACGGTATAGTTTCTACAGTGTTCTAGAATATACAAAGACATATTTTTCTATAGAATACATAGAGCAATCTCAACACAATCATATATAGAGATATTTAGGGATTTTCTTATTTATTTTCCTTAGATAGATTATCTATCCACGTATAAATATCTCTCATTTTTTTTATTAATAGAACATTAAAGATTGCTCCATTCTCTCTGTATTTTACATGGTATCAGAGTATTTATTTTTGTTTTATTCTTCTTTTTGAATCATTGGTGCCGGATTGCTCAGGAAATTATTCGTAAGTGACTTGGTTGGTCATGTCTGCTAGTGAGGGGTACTTGAAACTTGATTTTCCAATTTCACAGCCAACCTAAGGAGGACCACCTCACCCGATCCATAAAAATCAGGATTTGGTGACTGGGAGGAAAGAGTGTGAGGCTCAAGCTTCGGCGAACTATTTCAGAAAGATTCTGCATACGAGGCACGTGGGCGAGTGTAAAATCTGAGTTAGATCAGATTGTTATTTCTAGTATCATCTCAATATTTTCGGTCAGATTTTGCGGTCTTTTATTGAACAGACCTCAGTTAGGTTGATTTCCAAGCATTCCAAGTTACCCAAACTTTGTTTTCCTTGGGTAAAATCAATTGACATGTATTTGCTAATTTTGGTGTTAGATTACTGCTAAAATTTTGGTCAAATTCTTCTCTCTTTGGCTTGGTTGACCGTTCACTCTAAGTGAAAAATTAGTTTGATTGGATCAACCAAGCTCTATTAACTCTTGAACATCTAAAAATTTGTTGGCATAAATCTACTTCGTGAAAGTTTGTTGGTTTCACTTCTTAATTTATTTTTGTTATATTGAGTATTTAATTAGGACAGTGATTGATCATAATCGAGTAACTCAAAGTTCTGAAGTTCTTGGTGTTTCTAGTCTATTATCTGCTAAAATGAATTTGGTTTCAGTCGAGGAGTTTGTTAATTTCTCTCGATATCAAAAATCCACTACAGTTACTGCTTTTACTATGTGGGATAAAATATGTCTTGTTATCGCTTCAAATAAATGGGCCATCGATTCAGGTGCTATAAATCACTTGACAAGTAATCCTAATATATTTTCAAGCTTTCAACCACCAAAAGCACCATCTCCCATTGTTGTAGTTGACGGATCAACTCGTAATAGTGGTTGATCTGGGACTATTAAGACAACCTCCTTATTACCTTGTCATCTGTGTTAATTCTAACAAAATTGGATTTCAATTTGATATATGTCAACAAACTTATCAAAGACCTTAATTGTTATATCTTGTTCGTTTTCAATCATTGTTTGTTTTGTGATCTTACAACGAATCAGATAACTGAAAAAATGACATTTATATGATGATCTATACATCATCGATGAATGAGAGTCTCGATCTATTGCCTGCTCCAGTGTCATATCTCTATTTGAAGCACATTGTCGATTGTGACATCCTTCTTTACCTTTGTTGAAGAAGCCTTGCCCACAATTTCTTAATATTTCTTCCTTAGACTGTGAGTCATGTCGATTTGCAAAACACAATTGTATTTTGTTAGGTCCAAGGATTAATAATCAAGTTGCGTTATCTTTTGAGTTAGTTCATTCTGATGTTTAAGGACCATGTCCAGTTGTTTCTAAAACAGGGGACAAATACTTTGTCACTTTTGTAGATGATTTTTCTCGAATGACCTGGATTTACTTTATGAAGAGTCGATCTGAAGTATTTACTCATTTTTCTGCCTTTTGTGCTGAAGTCAAAACTCAATTCAATGCCTCAAATTTGTATTCTAAGGAGCGATAATGCTAAAGAATAGAAGTATTTAGATCATACATAAAACAACATGGTATTCTTTATCAGTCTTCATGTGTTGATACACCCTCTAAAATGGAGGTGTTGAGAGGAAGAATAGGCATCTAGGTAAGATAGCTGGGGCTCTTTTGTTCCAAATGAAGGTTTCTAAAAAATTTTGGGCTGATGCGGTCTCTACTGCTTGTTATTTGATAAATTGCATGCCATCTAATGTGCTTGCTGGTAATATGCCTTTTAAACTTCTTTCTCTAAATAAGTCACTATTTTCAATGGGACTTTAGGTGTTTAGAAGCACATGTTGTGTTCGAGACGCTTGACCATATTGTTACAAAGTTGGACCCCAAGGCATTGAAGTGTGTTTTCTTGGGTTATTCTTGCCTTAAAAGGGGATATCAATATTATTCTATTGAGCTTGGTAGATATTTGGTGTCAACTGATGTGGTATTTTCTGAGACTACACCATTCTTCTATGCACCTCTCAATTCTACAAGTCAGGGGGAGGAAAAAGAGTGGTTAATCTACCAGGTTATCCGTGTTGTGACAGAAAAGTCAGAAGATGTTCTTCCCTATCCTAGTCTTTTGTTGAGCACCAATTCACTATTGTTCCATCAGCACCTATTAAATATGTGCCAACAAGACCGCTTATTGTTCAAGTTTACTTGAGGAGGCGGAAAATCGATGATACAATTCCTTTATCATCAGATGTTACTCTGCTTGATTCTCCATAAAATCTTGACCTCCATATTTCTCTTCAAAAAGTACACGTCAGTGTATGTCCGCATATTTCTTTGCTAACATTGTCTCTTATGACCACTTATCAGTTGCATCTAGTCGTATGATATCCTCTCTAGACTCTATCTCTATTCCTAAAACAGTGAAAGGTGACTTGAACCATGCATCTTAGATGGCATGATGCAATGGTTGAGGAGATATATGCTTTAAATAAAAATCACACTTGGAATTTGGTAGATTACCAAAAGGAGCAGTTGGATGCAAATGGATCTTTGCGGTGAAAGATAATCTCGATGGCTTTGTTGCAAGACTTAAGGCCAGACTTGTGTCAATAAGCTATAACCAGACTTATGGTGTAGATTATTATGACACCTTCTCCGCGGTAGAAAAGCTCACTTCTGTTCGGTTGTTCATTTCATTGGTTGCTTCTCAGCATCGAACCTTACATCAATTGAATATCAAAAATGCATTTCTTCATGGTGATCCCAATGAAAAAGTGTATATGGAGCAACCACCTGGATTTGTGGCTCAGGGGAAGTATGAGAAAGTTTGTCATCTGAAAAAATCTCTATATGGTCTAAAGTGAACTCCTTGTGCTTGGTTTGGAAAATTTAGCGATGTATTTCAGCAATTTGCGTTGAAGAAAAGCAAGTGTGATGACTCGGTTTTCTATAGATAGTCAACCGTTGGTATTATTCTTTTAATTGTTTATGTTGACGATATTGATATTTTTGGAGATGATTGTGTGAGAAGAAACTTTTTACATGCCAAGTTTCGTACCAAATATTTGGGGTAACTGAAATACTGCTTGGGTTTCGATGTAGCAAGAAACAAATTTTCTTATCCCAAAGAAAGTATATGTACTTGATCTACTCGCAGAAACTCAAAATTTGGGAGCCAAACTATGTTGCCCACCAATGGTTCCTAATGTTCATCTTATTAAAGATGATGGTGATCCTCTTGATGATCCATAAAGATATGAGAAATTAGTTGAGAAAATGAACTACTTCACAGTGACACATCAAGATATTGCATATGCAGTCAATATTGTTAGTCAATATATGTCAGAACCGACTTTCAAATATTGCGCAGCCTTGGAACAGATCTTGTGTTACTTGAAATGAGCTCCTGGCCTTGGCATTTTGTATAGAGACCACAGACATACTCTTATTGAGTGTTTTGTGGATGTTGATTGGGCTGTATCAAAAATTGATAGAATATCTCCTACTGGATTTTGCGTTTTTGTTTTGGTATCTTGGAGGAGTAAGAAACAAACTATTGTATCTCGATCTAGTGCAGAATCTAGTATAGATCTATGACTCAATCCACATGTAAAATACTATGGATTCATCACCTTTTAGTTGATATCAGTTTGAACCCTTTATCTCCAGCAAAACTTTAGTGTGATAATGAGGCTGCTCTGCACATTGCCTCAAATTCAGTGTACCATGAATGTACGAAACACATTGAGGTTGACTGTCACGTTGTTCGTGAAAAGATTCAAGAGAACATGATTTCTACTGGATATGTAAAGACATGAGAATAATTGAGTGATATATTTACGAAGACGGGTGGGATATCTTCGTAGCGAGTTTGGCATGATTAATATCTATCCTCTAGAGAATGTACAAAGACTTATTTCCTATACATAACACATTCTCAACACAATCATAGATAGAGATATTTTAGGAATTTTCTGATTTTGTTTTCCTTAGATTATTTTTGTACACGTATAAATAACTCTCCTTTTTTGATTAATAAAACATTGAAGATTACACCATCCTCTATGTATTTTAAATGCAGTAAATTTTTTCAATTTCATCTCTCCTAAATGGTTCGGACTGAGCCAGTCCACATGGATAAACTCAATAATGGTAAAGAACTATAATGATATTTTGAGCAAGATAGAGCTATGACTTTGTATAAATAATCATCAGGTTGATATTTTTACTTCTCCCTGAGTAAGATATATACGAAGTAAATTTTTTGGTGCCCCTACAGGTTAACAAACAACTATTATTTATTAGAAATCTAGAAAGATTTGCAAGTTGTTTTCATCCTTGAGGTTTAAATTATCTTCCAGTTTATTTTCCTCTTTTTCTCAAGTTTCACACTTCTTTTTTGGTGAAAATCATGCATTAGTGCTTAATATTGGTGCATCCAGATTCTTCAAATCCTGAGTTCGCCTTTGATCAAAAGAATAGGGAACAATATGGGTACCTTTTCTTGGGGAGAAATGGGAGAATGACGGGTTAATGGTTCAGCAGGAGGAGAATGTTGATAAAGTTGAATATCAAGACAACTGATGGATATGACGTGGAGCAGGTATTTCATCTTTTATGTGCATGCTTCATGAAGATATTCTTGTGTACACCAAAAATAGAAAAGGACTAGATAGTTCATCTTTATCTTTCGAATAGAGTTACGATTATCTTCATCTGATTTCTATGATCTTCTGAATCATTCATCAGATGCAAGTCAGGATAATCTAGAAATCTCTTGTGTGTCATGACGGGTTCCCATCTCTCTATTTGTGGAATTAAGAAGATGAAGTGTTCGAGTATAAGTTAGTTAAAGTAGTTAGAAGTCTGTTAAAGAATAAGAAGGGTAATGTAGTCATTTACAGGTTAGTAAGTTAACAGAATATTCTAGAGGAGAGTTGTATCTGTATACATAGCTACATCATCTATGTATTGTTTTAAATGTTTTTGAATGAGAATGAATCTAAACATTTTCCCCTCTACTTCTCTTCCTTTATTCTTCCTCTCTTCTTCTTCTTCGAAGTAAATTAAATTTACCAACATGGTATCACAACTTGATCTTCACAGTGCTTACTGTTGAAGTCTTTCCATCAGAGAACAATATCAAAGAGTCATATATTGATTCATCGATTCATTTGTTTTTTTTTATTACAAATTGAAAAGCTCCATTGAAGCTTGAATTTGCATCTACTGAGATTTTTTATTTTTGTATCTTTTAGTGCTTCCGCAATAAAGAATTCATCAAAGTTTTCATGGCAATTGAATAAGGAACTGAAGATTTGTCACAAGGTACCTCTGTTCCTCTTCATAGTGGTTCTCTATCAGGAAATTCATCACTGGTCGGACACGGCATTGACTATAATCACCCGTTATTCCTCAACCCTACTGATGTAAGTGGTATCAATTTCCTTTCAATTGTTAGGTGTTGAAAATTATACTTTGTGGAATCGTTAAATTAAGCTAGCACTGCTGGGAAGGAATAAGATAGGGTTAGTTGATGGTTCATCTAGTAAAGAAATGTATGGGGAAGAATTGTGGGGACATTGGGAAAGAGTAAATGCCATAGTGTTGTCATGGCTTATGAATTCTGTCTCAAAAAGTCTGCTAAGTGGAATAACATTTGCTAATACTGCGTTTGATGTGTGGAATCATCTCAAGGAGAGATTTGATAGAGTTGATGGTTCTAGAACTTTCGGTCTTCATAAATATATTGTGTCTTTACAACATGGAATAAGTTCTGTGTCTGTTTACTATACCAAGCTTAAAAATATGTGGGATGAGCTTGAAGCCTTAGTTCCTTCTCTCTACTGTAATTGTGATAAATCCCAGGGTATTTTAATTTACCTGAATAGACAGAAGCTATATCAGTTCTTAATAAGGCTGAATGACTCATATTATCAGGCTAGAAGTCAAATAATTTTAATGGATCCACTTCCTGTTATTAACCAAGCCTATGCAATGATAGTAGGAGATAAAAGCCAAAAAGTTGTGAGTGCAAGCATTTTAAGTATGGGGATAAGCTATGTGGGACTTGATTCAGTAGCTATGTACTCCATGATGGGTAGTTGTTCAGGACCAAGTGTTGGTAGCAGTTCTGGTACAATTCAAAAGTTCAAAGAGAACACTCTTCTGATATGTGACTTTTTGTAAATGCAGGAGTCATAGTAAAGAATTTTGTTACAAGATAGTAGGGTATCTTCCAGAGTTTAAGTCTAAAAGAAAGGTACAAGGTAGTGGTACTTCTGAATATAGTTATACTGGTGCTACTACAACAGCTCAGACTAACTTCTCTTATGGTATGAATACAAATGTGCATATGCTAGCATGAGGTAATAAGGTTGATCAGCACATAGGCATACCATCTACTACTTCTACTCCTATTCCTAATGATAACAATGAAAATAGGTTGGTGACTCGGGATGAAAAAGATGTCCAACAACTGTTTCAGAGGTGCACCTTTACTAAAGATCAATATGATCATATTTTGCATATATTTGAGAAAAGGATAGAAAGTACTACAGATTCAAATAATGCACATTTAGCAGGTAATGTATTCTTTGTATTTGAAAACAATGATGTATGGATCATAGGTGCTGGTGCAACTAACCATATGGTGTCTAGTTTAGATATATTGACAGATGAGTCTGTAACAAAACTCAAAATTCCTAAGTCTATGTATCATCCAATTGGTAAGGTCACACATGTTACTCATGTTTGTTCCTGTGCACTATCAGCTAGAAGTGTTATTACAGATGTCTTTCACATTCCTAACTTCAAGTGTAATCTGATGTCTGTAAAATCATAAAAAAACTAGGTTGCTCAGTCACCTTTTTTCCTTATTTTTGTCTATTCCAGGAGCTTTACAGTGAGAAGGTGAAAGATGTTGGTAGAATAGAAGGAGGTTTGTACCTGCTGTTGAGACAACTAAATACAGAAATTGTCAACTCCAGGAAATCTGCATTGTTAGTTACACAATTGTCTCCATCTGCTAAAAAGTCTGATATAGAAATATGGCACAATCGATTGGGGCATGTATCACCTGCAGTACTAGCTAGGATTTTCTCTATAAATAAGCAAAACATGTCTAATCTCTCTCAGTGTCTAGTTTGTCCATATGCCAAACAATCAAGAGGTAGTTTTCCTACTACTAGTATCAGAAGTAATTCCTGTTTTGATTTGCTTCATGTTGTTGATGTGTGGGGTCCTTATAATACTCCAACTATTGATGGCAACAAGTATTTTTTGACAATTGTGGATAATTTTTCAAAAAAGTCTTGGTTATTTCTGCTTAAACTCAAGTCTGATGTGTGTGTGTGTGGCATTGCAAATTTACTTACAATATGTTGAAACTCAGTTTAATAAAGCTATAAAGGTGATCAAAATTGATAATGCCACTGAGTTTGTTAACTTAGTGTGCACTCATATGTTTCAAAGAAAGAGGGATTATACATCAAAGTACTTGTCCTTGCACTCCTCACCAAAATAGAATGGTTGAGCGAAAACATAGACACTTACTAGAGATAACTAGGGCCCTAAGGTTTCAAGAAAAATTGCCTTTGAAGTATTGGGGATATTGTGTGCTAGCTGCGACTTATATCATAAATAGGTTGCCTAGTAATGCTATCAATTTTCAAACTCATTATGAGAGATTATATGGGAGAGTAACAGATCTTGCTCATTTAAGGACACTAGGGTGTTTATGCTTTGCTAAGAATCTGACTGAACATGACAAGATGCTCTTAAGGTCTAAAGTTGCAGTCCACATGGGGTATTCAGATATACAGAAGGGGTATGTATTGTTGGATCTCACAAGTGGTTCGTTTTTCACTAGCAGAGATGTGTTGTTCAGAGAAGACATCTTTCCTTTCTCACAAATGGATGAGTATGCTTCTATTAAGTTCCCTACGATTCTCGATCCTTTTTCTATTCCAGATGTGTTTCTCCCTCTTCCAGACTCTTTAGTATCCACTACACTCTTCAAATTGATTTATCAGAAGAATTTGCACCTGAGCAGATTGTTGTAGATATAGACACCACAGAGGATGTTTTTAAAGATTCTACTATTCCTGATGAATCTAACATAGATACTACAGTTTCAGCTACTAGAAGATCCTCTAGGACTACACATCCTCCATCTTGGTTGAAAGACTTTATGTACTTAACTACCACTAGGGATGTAAAGTATCCCTTACAGTATCATATGACTCACTTATCGCCTACATATCAATGTTATATTGCTGCCACCTCTATCATCAAAGAACCTACCACCTCTTTTGAGGATGTTAAGGATCATAGGTGGGTTGATGGCATGCAGACTGAGATAAAAGCTTTGGAAAGCAATCATACTTGGAAAATTTCTGATTTACCACCTGGCAAGAAACTATTGGTTGTAGGTGGATATACAAAGTAAAATAAAAGTCTACTGGTGAGATTAAAAGATTCAAAGCAAGGTTGGTAGCCAAAGGGTATAGTCAGCACCAGGGGATTGATTATCATGAAACTTTTTCTCCTGTTGTTAAAATGGTGACAGTCAAAACAATCATTTCCTTGGCTACAGCTAGACATTGGCACATTCATCAAATGGATGTGTTTAATACTTTCTTACAAAGTGATTTGGAAGATGAGATATACATGCAACTTCCACAAGGTTTTGTCAGTCAAACAGAGAAAGTGTGTAGACTTACCAAGTCCTTATATGGGCTTAAACAAAGCACCTAGACAATGGAACCATAAGCTGACTGAGGCTCTCATTAAGATATAGTTCAAACAGAGTCAATATGATTATCCACTGTTTATCAACTCCTCAAAAGAGGGAATCATTTTGGTACTTGTATATGTGGATGACATTTGTAACTGGCAGCAACTTGAAGATACTAGAGGGTACAAAGAGGGCCTTGCAACAAGAATTCAAAATGAAAGATTTAGGGGAATTAAAATATTTTTTGGGCATTGAGATTACTAGATCTACTGATGGTATCCTAATGCATCAGAGGAAGTATACTATTGAGTTAATTTGTGAGGTTGGAATGACAGCAACTAGACCTGCAAGCACACCCATTGACATGAATGTCAATATAACTTCCAAACAGTATGATGATCATATAAATCAACAACAAGGAAAAGTTGTTGATGATCCTTTGATAGATCAGACCAAGTAACAAAGATTGATAGGTTAGTTGTTATACTTGAATATGACACGTAACATCTCTAAAATGACTTAGGTGAAAGTAGGGCCTAACGTGTGTGTCATAAATTCTTGAAGTGCTTATATGGTTTAAAATAATGTTTTGAGGCAGTGTCTAAAGATTTGGTTAAGTATGAAGTCAAACGTCAAGGAACGACCAAGACGTTCGACAACTAGTCACTTGTGCCTTATGTGTTTTCATGTGCTTATGTGTGTGTAATGACTTTATGAGATCTTTATATGGATGATAATGATGTTTAGAGTCAGCATGTTGAGTTTGTTAAGGTTTGGAGGTCAAACGTGCAAGAACGTCTGGTGACGTTCAAAAGATAGCCTTTGAACTTCCTTGTGAGTTTGGGTGTGTTTTAGCATGTTGCGTGGCTTGTTTGATGTTGAACTGGATTGGTGATGTTCCTAAGACCTAGACGTGCGTGTCTAGGGGTTTAACATCTGGGTACAATCTTACCTAGGACCCACAAGGGGCCTTACAGGAGGACCCGAACTCAAGACTTGATGTTGCATGGCAGTTTGCATGCAGTGCCAAACGACGACCCAAACGATGGCCAGCCGATGGAACGACGGCTCGTCGACTTGGGGCGTCGATGGAGATGCAAGTCTGGGAGTTGCAGACCCAACCTACGGGCACCAATCGATGGGGCGAAGCCCACTCGACGGTTCGTTGACGGGCAACCGTCAAGGGCCTGCAAAACTACCAGCTTCACTGTTAAAGACTTGTGGTTTTTGGAAAATTCACCCCAAGTCTTATAAAATAGGAGGACGATTATTTTAAGTGTGTATGGGTATTTTAAGATCATTTAAGTCATTAGACCTAGCACCTAGATCAAAACCTATTCCCTCCCAAAGTTTCTCAAAAACCTCCGTGAGAGCTCAAGGTGAAGATGGATCTTGATGATGGATCTTCAATGGATTTTCTTCTTCAATTCTATTTGGATTATTCTAATAAGGTATGAGAGTTCTTCATCTAATGTTTTTTATCACCTTAGAGTCAATTTCAAAGATATTTTCAAATGAAAAAGTCCTATTTCTACTCTAAGTCTTGGGTTCTTGCATGAAACGTTTTCAAACATTAACATATGATAGTATTGATGTATAATTGATTTTTTCTAATGAAAATCTCCATGAACTCTTGACCTTCTCAAATCTCTATATTTCGCTATGTTATGGGTGATATGATCATGTCTCAATGCCCTAAATTGATAAATTCATGTTGAATTACATTAAGTTCATTGTATATTATAATTATTGGATTGAATTGGTGATCATGACCATGGGTAAGGGCCTTTGAGTATTGTATTGGTTGATTTGTGATATACCGTGGTTTCACGGTATTATTAATACTTTTTCCTTAAGTTTAGTGTGTCCAAAAGCCTTTTTGTACTAATTTTTATATAAGTTTCTCTTTGTTTTGCAGGAAATCTGTCCAAAGATGAATGCGGAGATTTTGAGCGAAGAAATGCAGAAGAGACCACCTACGGAGCTTATGACGATCTGTAGGTGGCAGCGTAATGCAGCTGCTGAAGGAAGATGGAGAAGTCTGACCAAGTGTGGGATTACGAAGCTTGTGACGGTCCGTCGTGGCTCTGACGGTCCGTCCTGCAGGTTCGTCGTGAAGTTCATCGAAGTGATCCCAGTACCAAGTGTTTTAGAACGAAGACCCTCGACGGACCGTTGTGCCTATGACGGTCTGTCATACTTGTCGTCGAAGGGGATGAAGAGAGCAGCATAAGAAATTGCACAAGTATGGGACGACGGAGTCCACGACGGTTCGTCGACCCAGCCGCATTTTGGCAGATTTCCAGCAATTAGAATCTTTGTTTAATTAGGTTTTTGTTTTTTTTATAAATAGTTCGAAAAACCTCGTTTTTGAGGTTGGACTCTATTAGGTTAGACTCCCGTATTGTTAGACATCATATTATTAGACTCTAGATTATTTATCATTGATTACTTTGAGATTTTGTGAGATTATTGATTACTTTGAGATTCTTGCAAGTGATTTTTGGTGATTAATCAAGCAAACTTTCGGATTTTAATCTTTCTCATTGAAGTAAGTACATGAATTCTTATATAACATATTTGAATATTGTGATTATGGCTATGAGTAACTAAACTCCATAACTAGGGTTGTGGGAACCATAGGCAAATAATGAGATAAACCCTAACTAAAATAACAATTCTAGAATAGTGTCTTGCATGTATTAATAATTCTTTCGCTAAGAAGTCTTTTTAACGGATGGCCAACGTTAGAACTCGCCTTAATGCTAATTGCCGGACCAAGGAGGTAGTTAATAGGAAAAGAATTATTAACATAGATTTAGTGTATACTATCTAATAGGCTAGTATTGATTGGTACGAGGTAATAACTTAGTCAAATATCGAATACGATGCTTAATATGAGGTAAGGATAAGGGTTAGCATAGCAACACACGTAGCCGGACCAAGGTGCGGAGTGAGATTTTCTAGATGCCGGACCAAGGATTTAGAAATCATAACTTATCACTTTGCATGCAAGATACTAGGAAAGAATTGTTATAGTTAGTATTATTAAGTTATGAACCTGTGGGGAACACGTAAACCCTAGTTACTTTGATTAATTGATTAAAACCCAACATTCAAAGCTGTTAAGTGTCTCTTTCTAGTTTGTTATTTATTTTCACTTATTAAGAGATAGAAACCCCCCTTTTTATGTTTTTACTTTCCAAGGAAATCATTAACCAAACAATAGTAATAATCGGTTGAAGTTAAGTCTAGACTATTTTCCTCGTGGTAACGATCCCAACCTCACTAGTTGGGTTATTTACTTGACACGACCGCTTTACTTCTTATTTAAGAAGTAAGTTTGAGCGTATCAAATTTTGGCGCCGTTGCCGGGAATCTAGCTTTTAGATTAACTTGAACTTATTACTATAGTTTAGTTGATATTTTCTTGATTTTACTTTGTTTTATTGTTTTTGATTTCTTTTCAGAACTATCCTCCTTGTATGCCAAATACACGGAGAGGAAGAGAACCCTTGTTTCCCTACGATCACGAGCTAGAGCGTACACTGCGCAATATGAATCGAAACTTGGGAATAAATGATGAGGATCCGAACCGAAACATCCCAACTCTGGTTGATGTTCATGGTCAGATGTTACCCGATGCTCCGAGTGAACATCAACAGAGGGGAAAAAATCCAGTTCCATGGCCTCAAGCATACTACAGAGGGTATGATAACATAGCAGACTCGGATGGGCCACTTGTCTTGCCCCCTCTACCCACAGGCCACACCTTTGTGGTAACTAGTATAATGATGCAAATGCTCACTGCCAGAGGTTTGTTTTCAGGCTACCTTCTGAGGATCCACATGCCCATATAGCTAAGGTAAGGGCAGTGTGTAAAAGTTGTGTGGGGAGGCCTGATTTGGATCTAGATGTAATAGGTCTCAAAGTGTTTCCTCTCTCACTGACGGGAGAGGCTGCTATGTGGTTCACTGAGCTCCCATACAACTCAATCTTCACTTGGAACCAACTAAGGGATGTCTTCTTAGCACGCTACTATCCGGTCTCTAAGAAACTAAACCACAAAGACAGAGTGAACAACTTTGTTGCACTACCAGGAGAGTCAGTTAGTAGTTCTTGGGATAGATTCACCTCATTCTTGAGAAGTGTTCCAAATCACCGTATAGATGATGAGTCACTGAAGGAATACTTCTATCGGGGACAGGATGATAACAATAAAGCGGTGTTGGACACTATAGCAGGTGGATCTTATGGAGAATGCCCTTATGCTGAGATCGCTGAAAAATTAGAGAAAATCTCCCGAAATAACAAAGCTTAGAGTACTAGGAAGTCTGATACAGGGAGAAACACCTTCGCAGTGCAGTCCACTCACAACCTAGCCACAGATGAGATTCATGAAGAAATGGCTCAGATGAGAACTGAGCTTGGGTTGGTACTAAAACATGTCACAGGGGGTGCAGAAAAGATAAATGCAGTCAACTACTTGTCTAAACCACCACCTCCTAATGATGAGTGCTATTATGAGGAGGATTCCCATGCAGTAAATGAACAGATGGGGGGTTTCTGACCAAGTGCCCAAGGCTCTAATCAGGAGAATTGGCGCCAAGTTCAAGGGAACCAAGGTCGGAACTATGGTAACTACAATCGTGAGGGTCATTATGTCCGTGATGGAAACTACAACCGCGACAACAACTTTAACAGGAGTAACTATGCTAATAGAAACGATAGGAATGGGCCCTATGTCGCTCCTCAAAATCGTGAAGTTACTCCTAGGGATGTGGAGATAGTATGGCGCGAGTTGAGGATATGTTGCACAAAATGATGAGGAGGTTCGATGCTAGTGATGAGCACATTAAAGAGTTAAGGTGTGATTTATCTAGTATGTGGCAAAAAGTTGATACACATGCAATTTTGATTAAACAGATCGAATTGCAAGTGGCCCAATTATCTGCGACAGTGAACACACGGCAACCGGGCACTCTTCCTCGCAACACTGTCCACAATCCAAAGAATGATGCGCACTGTATGACAATCACTACTCGGGGTGGTAAGCAAACCATTGACCCACCTACGCCATCTACTGAGGAAAATGTGAAAAAGGATAATGATAATGTGGAGAAGGGTAGTGGTGAAGCAAAGGAAAGTAATGGAAAAGATGCAGAAGTACCTATGAAGGTAATCCCCATGCCTAGGCCACCACCACCTTTCCCTCAGAGATTAGTGAAAAAGACCGAGGATGGTAAATACCGGCTCTTCATAACAATGTTGAAGCAGCTTTCTATCAATGTCCCTTTGGTAGAAGCTCTAGAACAAATGCCCGGTTATGCCAAATTTATGAAAGATCTGGTCACCAAGAAAAGATCGGTCACTTTTGAGGATGATGATAGATTGCAGCATTGTAGTGTTATTGCTACAAGATCCCTAGTACAAAAGAAAGAAGATCTGGGTGCGTTCACTATTCCTTGTACAATTGGGTCATTACATTTTGCGAAAGCATTATGTGATTTAGGGGCAAGCATAAATCTCATGCCCCTCTCAATTTACAAGAAGTTGGGTTTGAGGGATCCAAAACCCACTGCGATGCGGCTACTGATGGCCGATCGGACAGTAAAAAGGCCTATAGGGATACTCCATGATGTGCTAGTAAAAGTGGAGTCATTCATCTTCCCGGCTGATTTTGTTATTCTTGATTGTGAGGTCGATTTTGAAGTGCCTATTATTCTTGGGAGGCCATTCCTTGCTACAGGTAGAGCCTTAGTTGATATGGAGAAGGTACATATGACATTTCGGTTGAATAATGAAGAAGCGACCTTCAACATTTGTAGGACCATGAGGCAGAGTGGTGAGCTCCAATCGGTATCTGCCATATCCCACAAAGAAAAGATGAAGAAGAAGATTGAACAGAAAAATGCAAAACAAGAGTTTATGGTTGGGGATTTGGTGCTTGTAGACAGTTCTGGGGTGCCTTGTCTTCCGGGCAATCTCAAGTCCAAATGGACTGGCCCTTACTTGATTACCCAAGTATTCCCTCATGGAGAAGTTGAGTTAAAAGCCAAGGAGGGAGTGTGGTTCAAGAGGAATAGAGATAGAATAAAACTCTATTTTGGGCATAAAACATCGGGGAATGAAGCGATAAAGGCATACCATCTTGATGAAGTCTGAGTAATCAAGTGTCCTCAGTCGTGCCGTGACATTAAATCAGGCGCTTGTTGGGAGGCAACCCAATACTTATCGTGTTTTTAGTAATGGTAGCATTTTTCTACTAATGGGTTTTAAATTTGCAGGCACATCACCAGGAAATTCTGCAGAAAATTACTCAGCAGCAGTCACTGACGGACACATCGACGGACCGTTGCGCCTGCGAAGGACCGTCGTACGCATCCATCGTACCAGGTACGTTTTTCTATTATTTTGAAACAAGGGCACACACGACGGAACCAACGACGGTTCGTCACAACTGCGACGGACCGACGTCAAGGAACCGTCGTGTGATTAATGAGGTATACCCGACCAGACCCGGCTGGACCCTTTTTCAAAATCAGACCGTTTAAACTCCCCAACCCCTCATTTCACCCCATTACTTCATTATTTCTCCCATTACTCTTCCCTTCTCAACTTCCTCTACCAACCACCGATCAGTGCCCTCTCACAATTCTCCAAAGCCCTAAAGTGTTATCTACTAGTGGAAACTGCTGCTGTGAGTGTCTATCTTGCCACCGAGTACTTGTGCATTTGTTTTTCTCCATTTCTAAGGTATGTATCTCAAATTTATACTCATTTATCTTGCATTTTTGTTTACTAGTTAGTATTAAGCTTAGTTCCTCATCGTATTTTGTTTACTTTATATGATTCTGTCTAACCTACGTTACAAATGTTCGAAATTGCGATGTTTACCACCCTAGACATAGGTGCTTTTGCATTGCTAGTTCCCTAGGTAGTTGGGTTAGACACATGTAGGTCCAAAACAATACAAGGTTGATGTGGGTTCATCGGGGATGCTTAGGGTACCCTTAGTTCTGTCACTGTCATTCAGAACGAGACCCCGATGACGGACCGTCGTACCCACGACGGACCGTCACAGGTTCCGTTGCAAAAGCCCTAGCACCTAGTCCCAACTGACACATGTGACGGATCGTCGTACTCACGACGGTCCGTCCTGCACAACCGTTTTGGTTGTCATAGACCCTGATTCTAAGGGTCTCTCATTTTTTTTCCCAAGTGTTCCCCAACGGACACATGTGACGGACCACGACGGTCCGTCCTGCACAACCGTTCTGGTTGTCAAAGACCCTGTTTCTAAGGGTCTCACTTTTTCTATGTGTCCTTCAACGGACCAATGTGACGGACCGTCGTACCCACGACGACCGTCCTGCATGACCGTCTTGATGGTCAGAGACCCCTCTCCTAAGGGGCTCCATATTTTTTCTCAAGTGTCCTACGACGGACATTTACGACGGACCGTCGTACGTGTGATGGTCCGTCCTGCACAACCGTCATGCTAGTCAGAGACTCTCCTTCAGGGTTCTCTATATATACATAGTCTAAGTAAAACACGACGGACCTCACGACGGTCCGTCATAGTCACGACGAGTCGTCATAGTCACGACGAGCCGTCACCAGGCCCTTCGTGTGTCACTATTTCTACAGCAATTACATACTATTTTCACTATTTAATTTCGTATGGTTTCGCTTGTCTTGTTTGCCACTACTCGTACTAATAGTGATCCTTTGCAGGTACTATCTACTATGGCATCCAAGCAAGACCGAACCTACGCAGCGGGTAATCAAAGTCTGTCGCCCCGTCTGCACGCATGATCATCGCCTCTAATGATCAGCGGGACCCTAAGTATGTTCCCCTAGGCACTTCCACACCTTCCCGTGCTGCACGTGCTCCCAGAGCTACAACCAAAAAGGTGGCGTTCGGTGTAGTCACTGCCTCCCAGTCTGATGAGGAGCGCACACTAACCGGCACACCCTCTGGGTCAGCCACAAATGAGGAAGGAGCGTCTGGCTCCTTAGGAATATCATGGTCCGAGGAAGCCTCTGGCTCTACTGAGGTTCCCGCACCCGCCACTGCTGCAGCGTCGGCCTCGTCTGATGAGGCTGACAGTTCAGACTCTACATCCGGCTCACCAGCTCAGGTCCCCACTCCAGCCACTGACCAGCCCAACTGGTGGTGTGTCGACTGGCAGTTTCAAGTCTACTCCGACGCCAAGTTCCTGACTGATAAAGGAGTGATGACTCGAACACTCACTTTGGATCGGCGAGTACTTACAGGGAGTCTCCCGACGATGCTGGAGATCCACAACCTCTTCACCAGGCATCGCTTGGAGTGGACAGCCCGTCTGTTGGGACGATACAGCGAAGAAATGGTCCGAGAGTTCTACGCATCTTACGTAGCGACTCTTCGATCACAGATCGATAAGCGGGCTGCCCCCGCTAAACAGGTCCCACTGGAGCAGGTCCGAGTCCGGGGTGTGCAGGTTGACATTTCCCTTCCAGCCATCTGCCGATTTCTATACGGCGAGAGTGTTGATGCTACTCAGACCCCCCTCACTACCGAGTTTGACTATCGCTGGCAAATAGTAAAGGATGACCAGTTCTTTCGCGAGCCAGCACTGAGAGAGACCACCAAGAGGTGGATGGCCCTGCACCTCTCAGTAGATGGAGAGGGTGTCGATTGGGTCACTGAGCCGAAGGGGGCCATCAAGAAGGCCAACCTCACGTTCACAGCAAAGTTCTTGTGGCTGCTTGTCCGTCACTGCCTTTCCCCCACAGCTGTTGATAACATCGTTACCTGGGATCGAGCAGTGTTTATGGCGGTGATGATAGCCGGATTCGAGGTGGACTTCGCATGGCTTCTCCAGGCAGTCATGCACGAGAGGGCATTCAAGGTCACTACTACCTACCCTTTCCCGTGCATGATCTTTGCCCTTTGCAGGTCCGCAGGTGTGCCTCTATGGCACGTAGATCAGCTTAAGACCCCGCAGGGCACTGTAGACGTCGGCCTCATCAGAGACGAGGCCAATAAGTTGGCTCCACGCAGAGGGCCCCGTCCAGAGCTGCTCCCACTTGCTGATGATCTTGCTGATACGGTAGCCTAGGCCCGCACATCTACACAGGCGTCCACTGACACTACCCCAGTCGAGTCTATCCCGGGTAGCAGCACAGCCTCGAGCTCCTCTCGCACAGCCCCTCTACCGGCACTGGTCCCGCTTTCCAGGGTCCAAAAACTAGAGGCACAAATGGCCACTCTTCTGCATCATATCCAGCCGTGGATGCAGAAGTCGATTACTGAGTCCGAAGAGCGTCTCGAGAGGAAGATGATGCAGTTTACAAAGCGGAAGATCGCTGAGGTTAACCAGCGCCTGGACGCCTTTGAGTTGAGAGTGCTAGCCCGACCAGCCCTCCGGTGGATGTGTCGACTCTTCAGGCTGCAGTCAACAGTCTTCGTGCAGACATCGACACTATCTTAGAGGCTAGGGTGCCGGAGTCTGAGGCCCCTTCTTTCGAGCCTGCTGAGGACACCGTGTTGGCGGCCCTTTTTGCTACTTCTGACATTCCACCACCTCCCTCTCGAGAGAGTGCCAAGAGGCGTAGGGGTCGAGCAGAGGACGAGGCGCGAGCACGGAAGAAGGAGCGTCGAGATATAGAGGTTGCGAGGAGAGCCTCCTTTGCTGAGGAGGAGGCGCACCGACTGAGAGCATCTGAGTTAGCGGCTAGGGCGTCTAGCTCCCGCACTGTAGATATAGAAGGAGGCACTACTGATGGTGCGGATGTTGCTGAGGACACCACTGAGGGTGTCCAGATTGCAGAGGACGTGGGTTCCGGGGAACCGGACCCACCATCTTGCTGATCGACGGCGCTTTGCGCCATAGGTTTACTTCACCTACCACTCTTGTATTTAGATTTTTATGCATTGGGGACAATTGCATGCCTTTTTGTTGGGGGTTGGGTAAATGGATAGTGAGTGTTAGGGTGAAATCTGAGTAGCCCAATTCACTATCCTCTTTTGGGATTTTCTTGCCTGTGTTCTTTTTTCCCCAAAAGACTGATTACTTTTTCTGTTGAACCGGCGTGTTTGTATCTTTTGTACATAGTTCAAGTCTGAAGCATGATGGCTAAAATGACATCCTGATAAACTGGAAAATAATGCATGACTAGGCATAGTAACTGATAATTGTGTGGCTCTAAGCATGAAATAGAGTTACACCATTGTATTACCCTAAGTCTTAAATTCGAATTAGGTGTCTGATAATCTAGTATAGTGAGGAAATTTGAATAGTCCACTATTGGTTCTGAGCTAGAACTTGCCTGGTTAGTCCTGCTTAAAATTAAGCTGTAATAGACAATTAGGAAATGATCATAGGCCCTTATTCAATATAGCCCATTTCTAACCTAAATAAAAGAAACCAAATGAAATTTATCCTTCTTTGACCCAAATAATCTGAGCTTAAAATTAGACCTTTCTTTTTCACCCCAACTGATCTTTTCTGGGAACAATGTGTTGGCCCTGGTCCCTCCTTGGACATGTGCACCTCAGCTTATGCCAAAAGCATAAGTTGAGGGTGGCTAATGCATAAACAACCTTTGTTATGGCCCTGACCCAACTTTGGGTATGGTGTACCTTGACTCATGGCAAAGCCATGAGTTGAGGGTGGCTACTATGAGGAATGCTATGAAAAGTGGGGTTGAAAGAACAAAGAGAGAGAAAAAACAAAAGTAAAGTGACTCAAGAATTAGATGAAAAGAAAAGTAAAGAAAAAGAAAAATACACAAGAAATACAAACAAGAAAAGAAGAGAGTCACTTACACAAATGAAGAAAGAAGAGAAAATAGCAAGGTGAAAGAATATGAGAAACTTGGCGAGATAAAATGAGAGACAGTGGAAGGTTTAGCCGATATGTCAAGGAGGGCAAAAAGTCACTAAAGTATACCAAAATATACCTTACCTGACCCCGAGCCTATGTTACTAGCTAAAAAAGTCCTATCGTGATCCTAAGGGTTGTATAGCGAACTAAAGGCAGTGAAAATAAGGGCAATCTTATGGCAAAAAGTATGAATGAGTGTGACTTTGTTCTGAGAGTGAGTGTTGAAAAGTAATCCTTATACTTAAACTGAAATCATTGTGTGAAAAAGGAGGATTTTATATTAAAGTGAGGACACTAGTTGCAATACCAGAATTGTTAGCACCTCAGTGAGAGATTGAAGAGGATAGGTGTTAGTGCATGGTGAGTCTGTGTCATGTTCTGATCCCACAAAATTCAAGCCTAATAGTGATAGCATGCATAGATTTGATGAGATTGATCGCGATTGATAGTCAAAAGATTGCAAAGGATAAAACATGGATACTATTGTACAAAGATTGTGTAGTGAGTCATAGTGCGTCGCTTGACGACAAACAACGAATTTCAATTGAGGGTGTTGATATACCGTGGTTTCACGGTATTATTAATACTTTTCCTTAAGTTTAGTGTGTCAAAAAGCCTTTTTGTGCTAATTTTTATATAATTTTCTCTTTGTTTTGCAGGAAATCTATCCAAAGCTGAATGCGGAGATTTTGAGCGAAGAAATGCAGAAGAGACCACCTACGGAGCTTATGACAGTCCGTCGTGCTTGTGACGGTTCGTAGGTTGTAGCGTAGTGCAGCTGCTGAAGGAAGATGGGGAAGTCTGACCAAGTGTTGGATTACGAAGCTTGTGACGGTCCGTCGTGGCTCTGACGGTCCGTCCTGCAGGTTCGTCGTGAAGTTCAGAGAAGTGATCCCAGTACCCAGATTCCAAGAGTTGAAGTGTTTTAGAACGAAGACCCACGACGGACCGTTGTGCCTATGACGGTCCGTCATACTTGTCGTCGAGGGGGATGAAGAGAGCAGCAGAAGAAATTGCAAAAGTATGGGATGACAGAGTCCACGACTGTCCGTCACGACCACGACGGTCCGTTGCGAGGTCCTTCAACCCAGCCGCGTTTTGGCAGATTTCCAGCAATTAGAATCCTTGTTTAATTAGGTTTTTGTTTTTTTATAAATAGTTCAAAAAACCTCATTTTTGAGGTTGGACTCTATTAGGTTAAACTCCGTATTGTTAGACATCATATTATTAGACTCTGGATTATTTTTCATTGATTACTTTGAGATTTTGTGAGATTATTGATTACTTTGAGATTCTTTCAAGTGATTTTTGATGATTAATCAAGCAAACTTTCGGATTTTAATCTTTCTCATTGAAGTAAGTACATGAATTCTTATATAACATATTTGAATATTGTGATTATGGCTATGAGTAACTAAACTCCAAAACTAGACTACTTTCCTCGTGGGAACGATCCCAACCTCACTAGTTGGGTTATTTACTTGACACGACCGCTTTACTTCTTATTTAAGAAGTAAGTTTGAGCGTATCAATTTGCCTATGGATTAAAGTTTGAGATTGGATTAGTGGTACGCTGCCCTAACTCTCTTATATTATGTTGTGTAACTCTTACAGATGATGATAATTGGTATGGTCCACTTATGGTGGTTAGATGAGGAGGAGATGTGAATTTGTGAAGAAGAAAAATAAAGGTGTTGTAGATTTATTTTTTTTCTTTTTCTTCTTTATGAAAGGTAATTTTTAAAGTAAATAATTAATTAATTAATTTTTAAATAGGTTTTTATTCATGATATATTTTTAAATAATTTTTTAATATATATATCACATGTCATTATTTAATTTACTACTTTGACCCGTCATCGGCGAGTGTAATGCATATGTCCTATATATTTGGCTGGTTGTAAAAAAACGTGTCAATATGACACAATTTCCCCGACTTACGGTGTTTAAAATGAACAAGTTCCACTTGAGGTGTGCAAGTAAAAATAGATGTCAACTTTAGGTGGCTACCGATGAGTTAGGCCTTGTGGATAATGTAGCCTTGTCGGCATTACTTTATAAATTGTGGAACAATGTGACCTCGTCGGCATTACTTTATAAAATAGGATATTATCATGTATAACTTGGCTATGTTATCATTGTAAATGTCTTGATGACTTGTGTATATATGCTAAATTAAAGCATGTGTTCTTTTATGTGATTATATGTGATAATGTTATGCTACAGTGGTGCCTTATGTATGTATACTTGAAGTTGAAGTGTGAATCTTCCTAGTTGACTATATGAGACTTGTGATGATTTATGTTGATGATTATATAGAACTGTGTAGGATGACTAGTAAGTATGCTCAGCTGACCCTATGTGGTTCTTGGATGATATGTTATATGTGATATGGTAAAGTATGTGTGTGTCTTGTTTAGGTAGACTTATGTCCCTTATTTGATACATGTAAGATGTAAATATGAGTTCTTGACTTAGTATGCTAAAGCTTCTTAGTCTTGTATAAGTGATTGACATGTGACCTTGAATATAGTTAAAAAGGTCTTTTATGTGGAATCTTCTAGAAAGAAGGTTATGATATCCTTGAAGTCGAAATCCGTAATGGTATATTTCTTGTGTGAATGGTGAATGTAGGGTTTGATTGGATGGAACAACATGAAATCATCCTTAGGAAAATCATTGAGTTATCCTCTTAACCTTTGTAAGGCAACCGTAAGGGACCTCTTTGGTAAGGTGTAATGTGATTAGGTTGTGAACTTGATATGAAACCTTTTCATGTACTCATTTATTGAAATACTCTATGAGAACAAAGGCTAGCACCGAGTATGGTTGGAGGAGTTGCTCTATTTGAATCATGATAATGGAGAACAAATAAACCCTTCATATTCCTTAACCATGTGCCTACATGGGATGTGTCCTCGTTCTACCATTGGAAAGTAGAACACCCTCCATCGGAGTAGGTTACAACTCGGGATTCCATGCTTAGCTACCATGGTCTATGTAGGTTATTGCCTATTCTCGTCGTATGGGACACATGCTAGTGTTGGATAAGTTCTATAAAGTTTATGTAGTGGTATGAGACGCTATCTAGACATTACACGAATAGGCTTGGAAGATGTTAGTATATGAGTCCCTAGGTCTTCACCAAGATCATTATATGAATGTCCTGAAGTGTTGAATGTCTTCTAAATGACTTAATGACTTTAATGACTTAAGTAAAGACTTGTTAATTGAAAAGGTATCTATCGAGAGTAGCTTTGAGGATTGCTTAGGTAGGCTTGGAGAGGGTGTATAGGCGTTCTCTTCATGTCTTACTTAGGTGAGTCTTAGAGTAATTCTAGGTAGGGAGTCTAATTGGTAAAATGTGAATGATCTTATCTTAGGTAGTCTAAAGGATCTTTTTGGTGTGTATGTACGACCCAAAACGAGCCGCGAGTGGCACCCACACTTATCCTACTATGTGAGCGAACCAACCAATCTAAACCCCAACATTTCAACAATAATTAACAAAATACAATGCGGAAGACTTAAAACTCATTAATGAAAATCGATTAAATAACTTCTAAAACTCAATACTTATTATTCCCAAAATCTGGAAGTCATCACCATAAGAACATCTATCCTCAAATCACTAAATCTAAGAGTATCTAAGAAGCTAAAATAAATAAAAAGCAAGTCCATGCCGGAATTTCAAGGCATCAAGACATGAAGAGGAAGATCCAGTCCAAGCTAGAAGCAATAGCTCACCCTGAAATCTGGCTTGATAAAGACTGGCTAGAGTTGCGGTTGAGTTGAAGATGACGGTACATTTGCTGCACTCCACAATTAACAAAGAAAAACAAATACAAGTAGGGGTCAGTACAAGGCACAAGTACTGAGTAGGTATCATCGGCCAACTCAAAATAGAAACAGTATATATCAGATAATAACATAAAATCAACTAATATTCTTAACAGGCGACATTAACAATTACCATAACCCTTGGTCACAACACCAAGCACATCAATGAGGACTCACGCCTCCCCATCATACTCATTTGGGAATTAGTTCTTTAAAATTTAGTATATTATCATAATTCAAGATTTCATTATCTTTATTCCTCTTGTGTCGGTACGTGACACTCCGCTCCATTACTACTATCCTGGTGTCGGAACGTGACACTCCGATCCATTGTCACGACCCAAATCGGGGACGCGACTGGCACCCACATTCACCCTCCTATGTGAGCGAACCAACCCATCTAAACCTTAATATTTTAATACAATATCATCAAAAGTAATGCGGAAGACTTAAACTCATTAATAAAAACAATTCAAAACTATTATTATTATCCCCAAAATCTGGAAGTCATCATCACAAGAACATCTATCTCAAATTGCTAAACTAAAACTGTCTAAGAAGCTAAAACAAATACTAGCTAGTCCATGCCGAAGTTCAAGGCATCAAGACTTGAAGAAGAAGATCCAGTCCAGCTAGAACATTAGCTCACCTGAAGATCCGGTGTGACGAAGACTGGCTTGATTTACTGCTGAGTTGAAGTTGATGGAACGTTTGCTGCATTACACAAATAACAAAGAAGAAAACATAAAATAGGGGGTCAGTCAACCACAAATACAAATACTGAGTAGATATCATCGGCTAACTCAAAATAGGGAACAGTATATATCAATAATAATGTAAATCAACTACAATACTCAACATGTAGCAATAACAATATTATTCATCAATGAATACAACCGAGTTCACACATGAGGACTCAAGCCTCAATACCATACTCATTTGGGAATTAAGTTCATTAGATTGAGTATATTCATTATCTTTCAAGATTCATTATCTTTCTTCCTCTTGTGTCGGTACGTGACACTCCGCTCCTCTAATTCATTCTATCCTGGTGCCGGAACGTGGCACTCCGATCCTCATATACTATCCTGGTACCGGAACGTGGCACCCGATCCATATACTATCCTGGTGTCGGAACGTGACACTCCGATCCTCATATTCTATCCTGGTGTCGGAACGTGACACTCCGATCCTCATATTCATTCTATCCTGGTACCGGAACGTGGCACCCGATCCATATACTATCCTGGTGTCGGAACGTGATACTCCGATCCTCATATTCATTCTATCCTGGTACCGGAACGTGGCACCCGATCCCCTAATTCATCAAGCCTTCTTTTACACTAAGGCATCCTCAATCTCATTATATAATTTATCAAGCCTTCTTTCATACTAAGGCATCATCAATCTTATTATATAATAATCAAGCGAATTAGGGTTCTTTCAAGATTTGGGATCAATAGCTTCATCATTCTTTGTTAATTCATCACATTTCATAATCATAATCATGCAAGCATACAATTTAAGCACATAGCAGGGTTTACAATACTATCACACATAATATTCACTATTAAGAGTTCACTACGAATATCGTAACATAAACCATAACCTACCTCCACCGAAGAATTGAAATCAACAAGAAATCTCCCAAGCTTTGTTATTCCTCTTCCCTCTTCGATCGATCAATACTCTCTTTCTCTTGGTTCTTTCTGTTTTGTTTTATTCAAACCCTCTTTCCTTTACCCTAATTATCATATAATTAAGACTAAAAGAGGACAATAGAGCCACTAATTAACTTAAGGTTACCTCTTTTAACCCTCAAGGAATAGACTATTAATATTAACCCTCAATCTTTATAATTAAGGAAGAATAGTCCAAAACGACCCTTAAAACGTGTGGAGAAATCCTAAACTGCCTGGGACTTGCGCAACCTGTGACGGGCTCGTGCCTGCGACGGTCCGTCACGATGGTCGTCGCATCCTCCCCAAATTTTAGGTGGACTGTGACGGCCCGTCACCCCTGTGACGGTCCGTCCTGCACCTCCGTCATGACGGCCAGAAACTCGTTTCTTGTACCAAATTCTCAAAAGTTGAATTGTTTTGCACGGAAACTCACGACGGTTCGTCGTGGATGTGACGACACGTCCTGCAGGTCCGTCACAATTTATAGAGAGTCGATTTTAAGTATCCAATTGAAGAATTCTAAGTAGTGTGGAACGAAACTTCCTCGACGGGACGTCGTGACCACGACGGTCCGTCGTGACATCCGTCGTCCCAGCCAGTTTTCCAGAAATAAAATCTGTTGCTCAAAACGACTAAACAGGTCGTTACAATAGATACCAATTTACCCATCGTTCGTCCCCGAACGATCAAAAGAAGAAAAACAATGGAAAAAAGGAGTACCTGAATCTGTAAACAGATGTGGGTATTTTTCTTGCATATCTGCCTCCTTCTCCCAAGTAGCTTCTTCAACCGGTCGATTCTTCCATTGAACTTTGATGGATGCAATCTCTCTCAAACTCAACTTGCGAACTTCTCTATCTAATATAGCAACCGGTTCCTCTTCATAAGTCAAGTTCTCATCCAACAAAACTGAATCCCAACGGATGATGTAGTTTCCATCTCCATGGTATCTTTTCAACATGGACACATGAAATACCGGATGCACTCCGGACAGCCCTGGGGGCAAGGCTAATTCATAAGCACCTCCCCTATTCTCTTAAGCACTTCAAATGGTCCAATGTGTACCTTGGACTTAACTTACCCCTTTTTCCGAACCGCATCACCCCTTTCATGGGTGAAACCTTCAACAAGACTTGTTCACCTTCCATGAACTCCAAATCTCTAACCTTTCGGTCTCTGCATACTCCTTTTGTCTACTTACGCCGCTATAAGCTTTTCTTGAATAACTTTCACCTTCTCCATAGAATCTCTCAACAGATCAGTCCCCCAAGGTCTAACTTCAAAGGCATCAAACCAACCGATGGGAGATCTACACCTCCTCCCATACATGCTTCAAATGAGCCATATCAATACTGGAGTGATAGCTATTATTGTATGAAAACTCCGCCAAAGGTAAAAAGCTATCCCAATGGCCACCAAACTCTATCACACATGCACGAAGCATATCCTCCAACACTTGAACAGTTCGCTCAGACTGACCATCAGTCTGAGGGTGAAACGCAGTGCTAAGGTCCAACCTAGTACCTAATTCAGCATGTAATGTCCTCCAAAACTTAGAAGTAAACTGTGTACCTCTATCTGATATGATGGAGAGTGGAACTCCATGCAACCGAACAATCTCTGAGATGTAGATCTTGGCTAACTTCTCTGCATTGTAGGTCACCTTGACAGGAATGAAGTGAGCAGACTTAGTTAACCTATCAACAATCACCCAAATCGAGTCATACTTACCCAATGTCTTGGGAAGACCAACCACGAAGTCCATCGCGATTCTCTCCCACTTCCATTCAGGAATGGGCATTCTCTGAAGTGTTCCTCCGGGCCTTTGGTGTTCATACTTTACTTGTTGACAATTTGGACATTTGGCAACAAACTCAACAATATCTCCCTTCATTCTACTCCACCAGAAGTGTTGCTTTAGGTCGCGGTACATCTTGGTTGCACCAGGATGTATAGAATATCCGGAATTATGAGCTTCTGTAAGAATAGTGGTGATCAAATCATCGATGCGGGGTACACATACCCTTCCCTTAATCCTCAAAACACCTTCCTCATCAATTGTTGCTTCTTTAGCCTCTCCTTGCAACACC
>JAKWIY010000343.1:0-38609 GCA_027704805.1 Solanum corneliomulleri
TGTTGGAGGATATGCTTCGTGCGTGTGTGATAGAGTTTGGCGGCCATTGGGATAGCTTTTTACCTTTGGCGGAGTGTTTTCATACAATATAGCTATCACTCCAGTATTGACATGGCTCCATTTGAAGCATTGTATGGGAGGAGGTGTAGATCTCCCATTGGTTGGTTTGACGCCTTTGAAGTTAGACCTTGGGGGAATGATCTGTTAAGAGATTCTATGGAGAAGGTGAAAGCTATTCAAGAAAAGCTTTAAGCGGCTCAAAGTAGACAAAAGGAGTATGCAGACCGAAAGGTTAGAGACTTGGAGTTCATGGAAGGTGAACAAGTCTTGTTGAAGGTTTCGCCCATGAAAGGGGTGATGCGGTTTTGGAAAAAGAGGTAAGTTAAGTCCAAGGTACATTGGACCATTTGAGGTACTAAAGCGAATAGGGGAGGTGGCTTATGAATTAGCCTTACCCCCAGGGCTGTCCGGAGTGCATCCGTGTTTCATGTATCCATGTTGAAGAGATACCACTGGATGGAAACTACATTATCCGTTGGGATTCAGTTTTGTTTGGATGAGAACTTGACTTATGAAGAGGAACCGGTTGCTATATTAGATAGAGAAGTTCGCAAGTTGAGGTCGAGAGAGATTGCATCCATCAAAGTGCAATGGAAGAATCGACCGTTGAAGAGGCTACTTGGGAGAGGAGGCAGATATGCAAGAAAAATACCACATATGTTTACAGATTCAGGTACTCCTTTTCGCCATTGTTTTCCTTCTTTTGATCGTTCGGGGACGAACGATGGTAAATTGGTATCTATTGTAACGACCTGTTTAGTCGTTTTGAGCAACAGAGTGCATTTCTGGAAAAACTGCCCAAGACGACGTGTGTCCCGATGGACCGTCGTGGTCACGACGGCCCGTCGAGGGAGTGTCGTCCCATGGCACTTAGAATTTGTGAAATTGGGTACTGAAAATCGACTCTCTGTAAATTGTGACAGACCTGCAGGACGTGCCGTCACATCCACGACGAACCGTCGTGAGTCCCGTTGCAAACAACTTCAACTTTTGAGAATTTGGTACGAGAAACGAGTTTCTGACCGTCGATGACGGAGTGCAGGACGGACCGTCACAGGTGTGACGGGCCATCACAGCCACCTGGAACCTGGGGAGGTGCGACGACCACCGTGACGGACCGTCGCAGGCACGACGGCCTGTCACAGGTCACGCAATCCCAGGCAGTTTAGGATTTCTCCACACGTTTTAAGGGTCGTTTTTGACTATTCTTTCCTTATTATAAAGATTGGAGGTTAACATTAATAAGTCTAATTACTTAGGGGTTAAAAGGGGTAACCTTAAGTTAATTAGAGGGGTTTATTGTCCTTTTTCACACTTAATTATATGATTAATTAGGTTAAAAGAAAGAGGGTTTGAACATAAGAAAACAAAAGAGAAAGAACAGAAAGAGGGATAGAGAGATCGATCGAGAGGCTGAGGAGAATAACAAAGCTTGGGAGATTTCTTGTCAATTTCAATTCTTCGGTGGAGGTTAGGTTATGGTTTATATTACGATATTCGTAGTGAACTCTTGATAGTGAATAATATGTGTTGATGATATTGTAAACCTGTCTATATGCTTATTGTATGCTTGTATGAATATGATTATGTGATTTTGATAAAACAAGCATGATGAAAACCATTGAATCCCCCAAATCTTGAAAGAAACTTTAATCTATGATATTAATGATAATGCCTTGGTATAAAAGAAGGCTTGATGAATTAAAGTGATTGGTATTGATGATGCCTTGGTTTAGAGAAGGCTTGATGAACGGATATAATGAGATTAGTGGATCGAGTGTCACGTTCCGACACATAGAATTAGTGGATCGGAGTGTCACGTTCCGACACATATATTAGTGGGACGGGTGTCACGAACCCGACACGTAGATGTAGGGGATCGGAGTGTCACGTACCGACACATATAGGGGATCGGAGTGTCACGTACCGACACATTAAAGGGAACAGAGTGTCACGTTCCGACACATATAGGGGATCGGAGTGTCACGTTCCGACACATATAGGGGATCGGAGTGTCACGTACCGACACATAGTAGTAGGGGATCGGAGTGTCACGTACCGACACAAGAGGAAGAAAGATAATGAATCTCGAAAGATGTTAATATACTCAACATAATGAACTTAATTCCCAATGAGTATGGTATTGAGGCTTGGAGTCCTCATGGATGAACTTGATGGTATTTATTGACGATTATAATACTTGTTGCTACATGTTGAGTTTAGTGATTTATAATATTAATTGATATGTATTATCACCTATTTTGAGTTAACCGATGATATCTACTCAGTACGTGTGGTTGTACTGACCCCCTACTTTTATGTTTTCCTCTTGTTATTAGTGTTATGCAGCAACGTTCCGTCAACTTCGACTCAGCAGTAGATCAAGCCAGTCTTCACTCCATCGGAAATTCAGGGTGAGCTAATGCGTCTAGTTGGACTGGATTTCTTCTACAAGTCTCGATGCCTTGAACTTCCGGCATGGACTAGTTTTTACTTGTTTTTAGCTTTTTAGACATTCTTAGATTAGTAAATTGAGATAGATGTTCTTGTGATGATGACTTCCAGATTTTGGGGATAATAATAATATTTTTGATTTGTTTTTATTAATGAGTAAGTCTTCCGCATTTCTTTTGTTGATATATGTATTAAAATGTAAGGGTTAAATTGGTTGGTTCGCTCACATAGGAGGGTAATGTGGGTGCCCAGTCGCGTCCCCGATTTGGGTCGTGACACTCTCCTTTCTCTTCCTCCCCTCCCCTCACCAGCCGCCGCAACCCCCCCTCTCCTCTCCAATTTTTTCCGGCGAGGGGACAGCCGACGGAAAGCCGCCGCCAGAAACCGCTGCTCTTCTCTCTCTTCCCCTTCTTCCGTCTCCCTTCTCTCTCCCCCTCCTCCATTTTTCCGGCGAGGGAGACAGCCGGACGGGAACCCAAGCAGCCGCTGCTCCTCCCTTCCTGCCCTCTCTCCCTCTTCTTCTCCTTCCTTCTCCTTCGTTTCCGATCCTCCCTTTCTCCTTCTCTCGCGACCCCTCTCCCTTCCCCTCTCGCCTTCCTTTCCACCTCCCCGCGCCTCCCATCAGTGTCAGCAGCGGGGACTGCTACGCTCGGCCAGCAGCTGCGAAGAGGAGGAGCGCCAGGCAGCCCGCGAGAGACAGCAGCAGCCAGGCGAGGAGAAACGGCTCCAGCAAACTCCATGCAGCAGCTCCGCACAGTAATCAAGGCAACATTCCGGCGGAATTCAAAAGTCTGTTAAAGACGGATCTGTACAGATCCGTCCAGGTCAGTTTCGTTTCAATTCAAACCTCATTCAAATAATTTTTCCTAGCTTTGACTGAATTACATGCTCGAACTATGCAAGAATAATTTCATGCTACTATCTCATTGTATGTTTTTGTGAGGCAATCGCTGTGATCTTTCTGGATTTCTTTAAATTAGATATATCGGTCTTGTTAAATTTCCCTCTAATATCTCTTCTTAGCTTGTGAACCGCTATGTTAATCGCTCATGTGCTAAAGTATTAAGGGATATGATAATTGATGATCCTAAATGTTTGTGTTATATGATTTAAGCCTTTAATTAGTGATAAGATGAATGCTTTTATTTTTATTTATTCTATTTCACGCTAGATGATGTCTAAATCCTCTTATGTTTATAATGAGTTAACCAATTGATTTTTCAATATACATTTATGTGCCTTTGCCTTTAGCATGCTTATTCTACGTGAAAAGTATGGCTTCTCTGGATGTTTTTTTTTTTATATATAATTATGCATTATTGGTAGCTTCATAAATTGCGTAATCCGTTCATGATTGTGTCTCCGTTTAATATTCAGGTGTGTTGGTTAAATTTAAAAGAATGTGTTGTTTGGATGAAGATTAAAATTAAACACCTTCACACCACTAGTATTATTAGAGTTACTCTTTCTTTTTAAGTTATATCTATTAATTATGATATATTGGCATGTTTCTGTTTCCTTTTAATTATTTGAGCATGTTGAATGAATTGCTTAGTTTGAATAATAAGGTAATTTAATTTGCTTGTGATATAACTTTATGAAAAATTGGAATTGTTGTTACCTCTCCTAAATTAGTTTATTAGAAAGATGCATAGAATCTCTCTTTGTGATATTTAAGGAAAACGAATTAATTTTTTTAGTGAATATCTTTTTGCTATTGGTAAATGATGTTGCTATGATAAGTGAATATTTGGTACTTAATTGGAAGCAATATTGCCTTGTGTATTATTCATTATTTTGCCATAAATTATTCCGATTTGCCTTATTATTTGTGGAATGATTTTATTTTGATTATATTTGGTAATGTTGATTGATTGATTTATTTCTCTTATTAAAGATAATTCCTCCATAATTGCTCAAAAATGATTCTTTTCCTTTAAAATCATGACCTCTCCACTATTATAAAATAAGGCATTTATTTTCATTCCTTTCTCATGGTTGAACATTCTTCAACTCATACAATCATTCATTCTCAATCACAAGTTCTCTCATCACTTTCTTCTCTCATTTTCTCTCTTGCTACTCTAAATACACTAAGATTTCGATAAACATTCAAGTGTTCTTCTTTGCTACCTTGCTTTTTGCTTTTGTTCGAGTAAAGGTTGGATCAACTTGCATTTCGTTGCTATCATTCCTAATCTACTCAACCATTATTTGACTGCTTTAACAGGTTTCAAACTTGAAGTCCAAGTTGAAGATCAACCGTGAAAGAAAGATTTATTTGCTTATTTTAATCTATATTTTTCTTTCTTATTTTATTTATTCGAATGTTGTAACATTTGTAACTCTAAAGATCATATATATAAATTTATTTGGGGGATCGTCTAGGGGAGGGGGATTTATATGCTTACTTGTTTCATTAAATTTTTAGAAATCATGCCTATAGGTTTGTATGCAATCACCTAGATTTATTGTTTGTAGGTATTATAATCTAACTAATTTTCAACATATTCAACGCTTTGTTAATAAGTTAAAAACGACTAGATTTCACTAATTTTTGAATGTTAAAATCAAATCCCAATAATTTAGTAGGCTGATTAGGTGTTTTTAAAAATGTTATAACTTTTAGCATTTGTCTTGTCATGTAGAAACTAAGCCTAAGGATTAATTTGTTCGTATAATTGACAAAATCATGCATATATGTTTTATTTTTGAACACCTAGAAATTCATGTCTATAGCCTTGTAAATATTCTTTAACAAAAATGGTTTGTGCATATTTGTGCCCTCCCCCTAAAATAGTAATATTATTAGTAATCCCATTGTCTTCTTGAATATTTCACATTCATTATGCAATATGTTTTTTTAATACTAAATTAGAATCATTTTATGCATTTAGCAAATTACTTGGCTTTTAAAAAAAAAATATTTCATTTCGAAACCTTGCAACTTAATTTTCTAAAAAGTCATTATTCAATCTTCCTTTAAAATTTTAGATTGATTATGACATTGCTTATTTTTGAAATAAATTATAAAGCACTATCTCTAACCTATCGTTAGTGGGAAAGTCAAAGGAACTACGAGGTCTAGTTCCAATTTTTAAACCCGACGCGTCCCCGGAAGTACCACCTACCCGTGGATTTCAAAAGAAATTATGTGCATTTATATGTAAATGTTTATGTGCCTACATGTAAACTAAATCTTTTAAATCATTTTAAAAAACATAAACTATTTTTTAGACCGACCTCAAATCAAAAATTGTTTCTATGGTGGAAGAGCGTGATCAACAATATCGTGGCATCATCCCTTAAAAGAAACAAACATTTTTTTAATAAAAATTGCATACTCAAAACTCATCAATTTTCAAACTTTACTTTCGCACATTAATTGCTTAATATTTGCCAATTTTGTTTATAACATAGTCTCGTATGCTTAAAATTTGATTGTTTATTTATTGTCATCACCTAGCCTTGCATGTTAAATAAATAAAAAAATAATAAATAATTGTTTTATACTTATTATCACTTAGCAAGCATATTAATAATAAATGAAGTGACCTTGATTGTTACTTGTAACCCCCACATAGATTGCATGAGATACGGCCGGGACCCACACTTGTGGACCTCGAGGGATGCCTAACACCTTCCCCTCGAGGTAACTTGAACCCTTACCCTAATCTCTGGCTCGCTGACCTTAGCTAGACTTAGTTAGGTTAGATAGGTGTCCTAACGCGCCTTTATTCGTTAGGTGCCGACTCCTCAAACTCGAAATCCCAAAAGAGTTGTTAGGTCGCGCACAAAACCCGTTTTCTGTGAAAATGGGGCGCGACAGAATGGCGACTCCACTGGGGATATTACGTTCTTACCATTACGTGTTTCATGTTTATTTATGTGGGGTTTACTTTATATTATTTATTTTGTTATTTACTTTTCCCCATTGTTATTTGCTTATTACCATGTTTCACATTCCCTCGTTTCCCTTATTTGTTTACTACATTTAATCCCCTATCCTCTTTCCTTATTTGCGTGATTTTTATTTTTACACCTTTATATGTTTAAATTACTTTTATTTATTTATTCTTATTTTTATTGTTTTTTAAAATGGCTTCTATATTACACTTTTCAATATTAAATGCTAAGTGTTTATTGCTTGATAACTGGCACTCCGCTCATATTTCCCCCAATTGGGACCCTCTCCTTTTTTATTTTTTCGTGATGTGTGCCCTTTGCACCTCTCACAACTACTCCAATTCTATTCAAATACCCATTATAGAGAGTCGGCATATGCGTGGACGTAACGGAAGTTTTACTACCGCGAAACACGAGCCTCTCGCATAGATTCCCTCTCAAGTCCGCGTCAAGACAACTCTTAGAAGTCCTTGTTAGGTCATACATGCTGCATAAACCCTAGGTGGTTTGACCCTTGGCATCAATCCATATAATTAGTAGCCACCCTATTGTCTAAAGGGTCCCAACACCCTTTAGACAAATTGCATATTTATGTGTCAATTTGATCATCATATTTTAAATCAAGTCATTATGTCAAAATGGAGTTAAAAGCTTTCTTCGACTCTAAACTTCAAACTGGCAAAGTATAACTTGAATCAATTATGTGTCTTATTCTATTAACTGTTATAATTGTCCCACTTTGAGGGTATTGTGTCATTCATTTGAAATTATAATTTTGGCTCACTGTATAATAACTGGCTTTTATGTTTGATTTGCTTCTTTGACTAAAGGTTGTCTAGTATTTGGATTTTGGCTCGACTAAGAACCCGCAACATGACAAATATGTTCAACCTTCGAAAAAATCACCCATCTTCTCGTCCAACACAAAGTACCTTTTGGACCATCTCTCCTCATCCTATTCCTACTCACACCCTCTCTCAACAAAGGTCTCCAACACGCCTCAATTTTGATGCTTCACAATATGAGGGAATAGGTGACAAAATAGAGAAGTCTAAGCTTGATGCACTACAACGAAAAATGCATGACTTGGAGAAAAAGGTGAATGGAGGATTAAACTCAATACCTACTCATGACTTAAGTTATAAAAATTTATGTCTACACCCAGGAGTTGAATTGCCGTCAGGATTTAAAATTCCAAAATTCAACATGTTCGACGGACGTGGGGATCCAATGGCACATCTCAAAGATTTTTGCAGCAGGCTAGTTGGCTTAGAAAACAATGAACCTCTCCTAATGAGATTATTTATTCAAAGCTTATCAGGAATAGCCTTCACTTGGTACGTCAAACAAGACTTTGACAAATGGCTCGCATGGGAAGACATGGCTCGAGACTTTGTGGAACAATACAAGTTTAATAACAAGGTTGACCCTACAATGTTAAATTTGCTCAAATTGAAGAAATTAAGTCATGAATCCTTTGAGGAATATGTCATACGATGGAGAATGGAAGCCTCCAAGATACGTCACTTACCGCATGAAGAGGAGTTGGTACAAACTCTCATCAGATCACTTGAGGGTATATACTACAAAACCCTATTCTTCGCTGGTATTCAAAGTTTCGACAGTCTAATTCGAATTGGAAAAGAGTTAGAATATGGCATTCAGTCTGGAAGAATTGCTGATACACAAAAATCTTTTAAGTCCTGAAGACTCATTAGATGAAAGGAACGAAGATGCATCTACCTATAACCTCCGAAACAAAGAAATCAGAATATTGAGCAAATTCATGCTATTCTTGAGCCTTCCAACCTTCAGGTATCTCAACATAAGGTGAGGAAACCTCGTGTCTTCACTCCCTTGAGGGAAACTTTGACCGACATATTTCCGAGATTATGGGCTAAAGGACTTCTAAGGCCAATAAATGGATGGATTCCCAAGCACTCTACTTCAAACTTTGATCTATCCAAAAATTGTGCCTACCATTCAAACATTCAAGGTCATGACACCGAAGAATGTGCAGCATTGAGAAATAAGATTCAGAATATGATTGAAAAAGGAAAAATTATAGTGCAACAAGGACCACAAAACAACAATTGCAATCCTTCTATGGCGAATACATTCATCGTTCAAGGAGACCCTACAAAGATGTACGTTAGGCACTTGACAAGGAAGCGTAAATCACATCAGAGAAATTGATATGGACAAGACTCTTATGAACAAAGTTGGCTTTATTGTTCTCCGACCTTATGCCCAAAGCTTTCCTCATTCCTTTCATTTTTCCTTGTAATTCTGAACTACGTTTGACCTGATTTCCTTTTTGGATACGTAGGCAACCCTTGATGGGTCCGGTCTCTATCAAATAAATTTTCTTTCCCATGGTCATTCAAAACATTCATTTACAAATTCAAATCTAGACTAATTGACAATCCATGAACATATTTGACACTTGAATTCGAAGTCGAGCCTTAATATCCAAATACAAGACAATCACTTTCTTTGGAACTTACAATTTTTCTTTGAGTGAAGCAGGATCAAAAATTCCCCCACTAATAACTGGGGCAGAAATTTTGAGGAAGCCTCAAAAATTTTCACAGAGATATTTAACAAAGTGAGTGTATATCTTATACTCTAAACTGGGCAGAAATTTTTGAGAAATCCTCAAAAATTTCATCACAACGGAATGCAACTCTAAAGGCAAAACAGCACAGGTATGACCATCTCTCGCCTTTTGAATTTACGATTTCTCTCTGGATGCAGGAATAACTTATATGAGCGTACTGTCATATTTAGGAGCTACAATGTAAGTCATACTATCCTCAGATTATTTTTTTTAAGAGGCTATTATCAACTTTTTTCTACGACTGACTGAATATATATATTTAAGCTCTCCCGCCTTATTATAATACGATATTTAGGCTCTTCCGCCTTACAATAGGATGTTTAGGCTCGTCCGCCTTACAATACGACATTTAGGCTCGTCCGCCTTACAATACGACATTCAGGTTCTTCCGCCTTACAATAGGATATTCAGGTTCTTCCGCCTTACAATAGGATGTTTAGGCTCTTCCGCCTTACAATAGGGTATTTAGGCTTGTCTGCCTTACAATACGACATTTAGGCTCGTCTGCCTTACAATACGACATTTAGGCTCTTCCGCCTTACAATAGGATATTTAGGCTCATCTGCCTTACAATACGATGTTTAGGCTGGTTTGCCTTACAATACGACATTTAGGCTCGTCTGCCTTATAATACGACATTTAGGCCCTTCCGCCTTACAATAGGATGTTTAGGCTCTTCCGCCTTACAATAGGATGTTTAGGCTCGTCGCCTTACAATACGACATTTACTTTCATCTCTCCTTACAACCAGACATTTTGCTTATATTATTATGTGTTTCTACTGTCAAATATTTTGGAGTTTGACGTTATTCTTCAGAAATGGGTTTCAATCCTTCAAGAAGTTAAAGACTATCAAGGCTTGCACTACGTCTCAAACAGATACGTTCCTTATCACCTCTTGTCATTTATCTAGAACTCATATTTTATTACTATTGGTCATACTTTATCTATTTATAAGCTAACATTTTATCTAGAATTGGCAGATATGATCGATCGCCCTTGATCACAATTATCATGCTATCCTCTATCACAACAAAGACTCTATCAATTCTTCGCTTTTCATACTCCAAACCCTTGCCCAAATGTTGATAACCCCACTCTATCATGCTCTTCCTGCTTATCTGTCACGCTCTTCTAACCTCTCAATCTCTCTTTTCTCGCTACTCTATTCTTATCTATTCAAGCCGATATCGTGCCTTTCAAATACCTTAGCACTCTTTCAATTTTTAAGAGTTTCATTTGCTCTTGAATCTAGAACTACACACGACCTGATTCTCGTATAACCAGAGATATGTAGGCGGCTTAATACCAAAGTCTCGGTCGTACCCTTTTCAACTTTATTTCGTTTCGATTGATCCAACTGACATCTCTCGTCGGTCGGACAAAATCGGCTACTAAGTCAACGTTGGTTGCCTGACAATTCATTCTTCATTCTCAATCAACCAAGGGGCAGCTGTTGACACCCAATTTTGACCGACCTTTGACCAGTTTTAGGAATACTATTCGATTAAATACGTATTTTAAATTTTAGAATTTTTAATCAAACTTTGCTTGAAAATTATATATTTTAGTATGTTTTACTCTATAAAATTATCGTAAATATTATTAAAAAATTTTAAAATTATTAATGAATTCCAAATGTTTTAAAATCTAAATGATTTTTTTTAATTATTATAAAAATATTTTAATATTATGTAGTTTTTTAATTAAATAGTAATTCCTATACTTTCCTTAAGATTTTAAGTTCTAGCCTATTTTATCCTAATTTCTTTCAATTCTAGCCTATCCAATTTCAATTTTATTTCAATTGTAACCACCATTTCATTTCAATTCTAGTCAATTTCTATTGCAATTTTAGCCATTCCGTATCTAACTCATCTAATTTCAAGAAATCATCTTTTGATCTCATCCGTCTATTTAATTAATAAATCCAAGATCGAATCCTAACCCTTCATCTCTATCTAAACCGATGGTTGTGATTAAATCTCCCATTCTCTTTCTTCAACACCAAAAGACCCTAAAACCTAAAATTTTAATTCATTCTCTTCCTCCCCCCTCTCCAAGCCGCCTCTCCCCCCCCCCTCTCTCTCTCTCTCTCTCTTTCTCTTCCTCCCCTCCCCTCACCAGCCGCCGCAACCCCCCCTCTCCTCTCCAATTTTTTCCGACGAGGGGACAGCCGGACGGAAGCCGCCGCAGCACCGCTGCTCTTCTCTTTCTCCCCCTTCTTCCCTCTCCCTTCTCTCTCCCCCTCCTCCATTTTTCCGGCGAGGGAGACAGCCGGACGGGAACCCAAGCAGCCGCTGCTCCTCCCTTCCTGCCCTCTCTCCCTCTTCTTCTCCTTCCTTCTCCTTCGTTTCCGATCCTCCCTTTCTCCTTCTCTCGCGACCCCTCTCCCTTCCCCTCTCGCCTTCCTTGCCGCCTCCCCGCCCTCCCATCAGTGTCAGCAGCGGGGACTGCTACGCTCGCCAGCCAGCCTGCGAAGAGGAGGAGCGCCAGGCAGCCCGCGAGAGACAGCAGCAGCCAGGCAAGGCGAGGAGAAACGGCTCCAGCAAACTCCACGCAGCAGCTCCGCACAGCAATCCAGGCAACATTCCGGCGGAATTCAAAAGTCTGTTAAAGACGGATCTGTACAGATCCGTCCAGGTCAGTTTCGTTTCAATTCAAACCTCATTCAAATAATTCTTCCTGGCTTTGACTGAATTACATGCTCGAACTATGCAAGAATAATTTCATGCTACTATCTCATTGTATGTTTTTGTGAGGCAATCGCTGTGATCTTTCTGGATTTCTTTAAATTAGATATCTCGGTCTTGTTAAATTTCCCTCTAATATCTCTTCTTAGCTTGTGAACCGCTATGTTAATCTGCTCATGTTCTAAAGTATTAAGAGATATGATAATTGATGATTCCTAAATGTTTGTGTTATATGATTTAAGCCTTTAATTAGTGATAAGATGAATGCTTTTATTTTTATTTATTCTATTGCACGCTAAGATGATGTCTAAATCCTCTTATGTTTATAATGAGTTAAACCAATTGATTTTTCAATATACATTTATGTGCCTTTGCCTTTAGCATGCTTATTCTACGTGAAAAGTATGGCTTCTCTGGATGTTTTTTTTTTTATATAATTATGCATTATTGGTAGCTTCATAAATTGCGTAATCCGTTCATGATTGTGTCTCCATTTTAATATTCAGGTGTGTTGGTTAAATTTAAAAGAATGTGTTGTTTGGATTGAAGATTAAAAATCAACACTTCACACACTAGTATTATTTAGAGTACTCTTTTCTTTTTAAGTTATATCTATTAATTATGATATATTATGGCATGTTTTTGTTTCCTTTTAATTATTTGAGCATGTTGAATGAATGCTTAGTTTGAATAATAAGGTAATTTAATTTGCTTGTGATATAACTTATGAAAAATTGGAATTGTTGTACCTCTCCTAAATTAGTTTATTAGAAAGATGCATAGAATCTCTCTTTGATATTTAAGGAAAACGAATTAATTTTTTTAGTGAAATTTTTTGCTATGGTAAATGATGTTGCTATGATAAGTGAATATTTGGCTTACTTAATGGAAAGCAATATTGCCTTGTGTATTATTCATTATTTGCCATAAATTATTCCGATTTGCCTTATTATTTGTGGAATGATTTTATTTTGATTATATTTGGAATGTTTGATTGATTTATTTCTCTTATTAAAGAGATAATTCCTCCATAATTGCTCAAAAAATGATTCTTTTCCTTTAAAATCATGACCTCTCCACTATTATAAAATAAGGCATTTATTTTCATTCCTTTCTCATGGTTGAACATTCTTCAACTCATACAATCATTCATTCTCAATCACAAGTTCTCTCATCACTTTCTTCTCTCATTTGCTCTCTTGCTACTCTAAATACATTAAGATTTCGATAAACATTCAAGTGTTCTTCTTTGCTATCTTGCTTTTTGCTTTTGTTCGAGTAAAGGTTGGATCAACTTGCTTTTCGTTGCTATCATTCCTAATCTACTCAACCATTATTTGACTGCTTTAACAGGTTTCAAACTTGAAGTCCAAGTTGAAGATCAACCGTGAAAGAAAAATATTTGCTTATTTGAATCTCTATTTTTCTTTCTTATTTTATTTATTCGAATGTTGTAACATTTGTAACTCTAAAGATCATATATATAAATTTATTTGGGGATCGTCTAGGGGAGGGGGATTTAACATGCTTACTTGTTTCATTAAAATTTTAGAAATCATGCCTATAGGTTTGTATGCAATCACCTAGATTTATTGTTTGTAGGTATTATAATCTAACTAATTTTCAACATATTCAACGCTTTGTTAATAAGTTAAAAACGACTAGATTTCACTAATTTTTGGATGTTAAAATCAAATCCCAATAATTTAGTAGGCTGATTAGGTGTTTTTAAAAATGTTATAACTTTTAGCATTTGTCTTGTCATGTAGAAACTATGCCTAAGGATTAATTTGTTCGTATAATTGACAAAATCATGCATATATGTTTTATTTTTGAACACCTAGAAATTCATGTCTACAGGCTTGTAAATATTCTTTAACAAAAATTGTTTGTGCATATTTGTGCCCTCCCCCTAAAATTAGTTAATATTATTAGTAATCCCATTTGTCTTCTTGAATATTTCCACATTCATTATGCAATATGTTTTTTTAATACTAAATTAGAATCATTTTATGCATTTAGCAAATTACTTGGCTTTTAAAAAAAATATTTCATTTCGAAACCTTGCAACTTAATTTTCTAAAAAGTCATTATTCAATCTTCCTTTAAAATTTTAGATTGATTATGACATTGCTTATTTTTGAAATAAATTATAAAGCACTATCTCCTAACCTATCGTTAGTGGGAAGTCAAAGGAACTACGAGGTCTAGTTCCAATTTTTAAACCCGACGCGTCCCCGGAAGTACCACCTACCCATGGATTTCAAAAGAAATTATGTGCATTTATATGTAAATGTTTATGTGCCTACATGTAAACTAAATCTTTTAAATCATTTTAAAAAACATAAACTATTTTTTAGACCGACCTCAAATCAAAAATTGTTTCTATGGTGGAAGAGCGTGATCAACAATATCGTGGCATCATCCCTTAAAAGAAACAAACATTTTTTTAATAAAAATTGCATACTCAAAACTCATCAATTTTCAAACTTTACTTTCGCACATTAATTGCTTAATATTTGCCAATTTTGTTTATAACATAGTCTCGTATGCTTAAAATTTGATTGTTTATTTATTGTCATCACCTAGCCTTGCATGTTTAAATAAATAAAAATAATAAAATTAATTGTTTTATACTTATTATCACTTAGCAAGCATATTAATAATAAATGAAGTGACCTTGATTGTTACTTGTAACCCCCACATAGATTGCATGAGATACGGCCGGGACCCACACTTGTGGACCTCGAGGGATGCCTAACACCTTCCCCTCGAGGTAACTTGAACCCTTACCCTAATCTCTGGCTCGCTGACCTTAGCTAGACTTAGTTAGCTTAGATAGGTGCCCTAACGCGCCTTAATTCGTTAGGTGGCGACTCCTCAAACTCGAAATCCCAAAAGAGTTGTTAGGTCGCGCACAAAACCCATTTTCTGCGAAAATGGGGCGCGACAGTATCTCAGCACACCATCCTTCCTTAGAGAGAACGATTGATTCAACTTACTCAAGACTGAGTCTTTCAACTCCATGAGTACAGGTTCGACATGTTGCTTAGCTTTTACATTTACAACAAATGAGGATTCAGAACTGGAATAAACAGACACACCCCGACTTGGTGTATCTACCAGTCCTACACCCAATCTAGCAAACTGGTGTACCCCTTTAACCAAGTCTTTCTTCTTATCATAAATATGAGTCACACTACCCATGTTCAATTATCTCAAAGCATCATCCACTACATTGGCCTTACCTGGGTGATAGTGAACACTCATGTCATAATCCTTGAGCAGCTCCAGCCATCTTCTCTGATGAAGATTTAACTCCCTCTGTATAAAAACATATTGAAGACTTTTATGGTCAGTAAATACATCAACATGTACACCATATAAATAATGTCTCCAAAGTTTTATCCAAAAAACCACAAAACATAACTCAAGATCATGGGTAGGGTAATTCTCTCGTGGATTTTCAACTGATGGAAGCATATGCAATTACCTTGCCACCCTGCAAAAGAACACATCCCAAACTTACTCGGGAAGCATCACCATATACTAGATACCTTTCACCACTCCTCGTCAATGTAAGCACTGGGTTGAAGTAAGTCGGTCTTTTATCTCTTTGAAGCTCTTTTCATACTTTTCGAAGCACTTAAACTTCACCTTCTTCTTCGTTAAGGCTGTCAACGGGGCAGCAATAGTGGAAAAGCTCTCCATAAACCTGCGATAATAATTAGCCAAACCCAAGAAACTTTGAATATCTGTGGGAGTGAGGGGTCTCGGCTAAATATTCACTGATTCAACCTTTTTTGGATCAACCTAAACAGCAAGTGGGTCACGACATGACAAAGAAAGGTCACCGATCTCAGCCAGAACTCACATTTAATGAACTATGCAAGCAACTGATGTTCTATGAGTACTTGGAATGTCATTCTCAAATGATCTCCATGCTCTCCTCTTGACTTGGAGTATATGAGGATGTCATCTATGAATAATATGACAAAAAAATCAAGATATTCACGGAAGACCCTATTCATAAGGTCCATAAAAGCAGCTGGTACGTTTGTGAGACAAAATGACATGACAAGAAACTCATAATGACAATACCTAGTACAGAAGGCAATCTTAGGAATGTCATCTTGTCTCACTCTAAGCTGGTGATAGACTGACCGCAGATCTATCTTAGAAAAGAAACTTGAACCTTGGAGATGATCAAATAGATCATCAATTCTGGGTAGAGGCTTTTTATTCTTTGAAGTGACTTTGTTCAGTTACTGATAATCGATACACATTCTAAGAGTTCCATCCTTTTTCTTAACAAACAACAATGGAGCACCACATGGGTATATGCTTGGCTTGATGAAGCCCTTATCAAGTAAATCTTTTAATGAGTAATTCAACCCCTTTTGAGCTCAACTAGAGACATTCTATTGGGTGGAATGGAAATTGATTTGGTGTAGGGATATAAGTCAACACCAAAATCAATTTCGCGTTCAGGGGGGATTCCTAGTAAATCCTCTAGAAAGACATCTTGAAACTCATTCACTATAGGCACAAAGTCTAGGGAATGAACATGATGCTCTATGTCATTTACTCTGACAAAATGGTATAAATAACCCTTAGATAATATTTTATGGGCTTTGAGGTTGGAAATTATTTGGCATGTTGGATTTAAACCACACCCTTCCCATTCAAGCACTAACTCATTTGGAAACTGAAACCTTACTACCATGTTTTTACAGTCTATTGTAGCATAACACTTATGGAGACAATTCATACCGAAGATTAACCCGATAGCCAGCTTTTTTACACTTAGTTTTTTTTCCAGTCTTTTTCTTCTTGTTTTTGTGTAATTCAATGATGTCATTTGATCCTATATTTTACTTACAAGTCCAATGATTCATTGTAGTACCATACCTACAATGAATCAAGCATGTATTCCAAAGGAGGAAGGAAATGATTTGGTTATCCTTACAACAAGTTATTCTTTCCATTCCTATAAGATTGGGCATGGAATCTTTGTAAGCCAATATTTATTGGCTAGACGAGTTATTTCATCATTTTCATATTATGGAGGTTATGAGGCATTGATTAGACATTACATTTTATTCCCCTTTATTATCATAATATAAGAAGTCATTATAAGCCATTTTTATTTCGCTAAGCCCATTATTTGCTGAAAACTTCATTCTTATCAAACACTTACGGTTGATATTCTTAATCTCTTAGTTTCTTAGCTCACTTTGAATATACGTCTCTTCTTCTTTCTTTCTTGATTTCTTAAGGACATCTTTAGAATAAAGATCATGCGAGCTAACATGAAATCCATTGTCTGCCCCACACCGAAAAGGGGTGATTCACCAATCAAATTTAATCTAGATCATGTGAGCTAATATGAAATCCTGTGTCTGCCCTACACCAAAAAGTGGTAGTTCACCAGCTAAAGAGAACCCAAGTTCAGTGTTCTTCCCACACCGAATATAGGTGGTTCACGACTAAAGTGAACCAAATACTTATTTTGAGCATTTAATCGACATAAATCATGTGAGATAAACATGAAATTCGGTGTCTTCCCCACACCGAAAAGAGGTGGAATCACCGGCCAAAGTGAAATTGCACCATACCTTGCTCTCTTAGGTGGAATCCACTGGCTAGTTCCTATGCTTGAAACATAGTTCAATGACTAGGAGACATATGGAGTCTACTTATCCACCTTGGTGGTATCCTCATCTCATGACATGTGCTGGAACCAGCTCATTGATAGTCTATCAATGTTTTGCTCCACTTCTTTTTCTTTACATCTTTTAGAGTTGACTCAAACATTATGGATGTTTGCTTCTAGTTATGAGGTTTACTTAACTCTTTGGATAAACGGTCATCCCTTTATTTTTATTGATGAGATTTTAATTAACCTTACATTATCATCTTGGTGTTAATGAGATTTGTCTCACGATTATTAACACCCTTAAATGTTAGTATCTTAACATAGTTGTCTAGATGTGAGTGAGACTTGTACTTTTAACACCTTATTTTGGTCACATTAATAATTCTTAAACTTTTAAATATATTCTTACTCATATTGTATTGTTCAATATTGTTTGGTAGCTTTATACCATTCTTTATGAACGTCATAAACTTTGTGCAATACACTTACTTATGCTCGTGGTTCATTTTGAAAGGGTATGTTGGGACTTGTCCCAATAATTGGCATACCCTTAGTTATGAATTCAAAGTCATATTTGTTCATGTTTAATTTGGTATACATTAGCTATTAACCCATCTTTTCATTATTTTTAAAATAACATGATAAGCCAATTCCATTTAAACGTTTTGGACAATGTATTGTTATCCATTTTATTGGCATAAACCAAACTTTCACTCTATCAACTTTCGGTATGTTATCACTAACTATGTCAATTAATCCCATGAATGTACTATAATGATCCCCTCATTTGGAATCAAGACCAATTCAACAGTAGCTAACTTCATAATCAACGTTTAACAAACTTCAAATTTTCGAACACAAGTAAGCATTACATCATTCTTTATTTCATATAACTAATACCCTAATCATATGAATCAAGTATATATGCCTCATTAGATATTGACAAATCAAGAATCTTAACTTAATGATCATTTAGAACCACATACCATCAACACATTCAAGATGACATCTATATACTTAAAGAATCGAAAACAAGGATATCTAGGGAGATGGACGTTAAACAATATCGTTCGGGTACAATCGAAATTCATGAATTCAAAAGTTTGAAACTCTTGGAGAAAGAATTCCATGATACAAAACCCATACCCTATGTAGTATTAAATCTACGAATATCACATTGCACGAAACCTTGAAGAAAACTTTGAAATCGCCTAAGAGAAATTGAGAGAAACTTTTCTATTTTATTTCGTTCGTTTACTATTTTGCGTTGTGAATTTCGTAGTGTTTAAACGTGAGTCTAAGTCTTATTAACTGATCTTTACTAGTTCAACCTAGGATATTTAAGTAAATTAATTAAATTAATTAATTAATTACTAAAAAGCCCCTCCTAGATTGACTAAAAATAGGAAAACATTTTACTTATCAAAAATCTGGAAATTGGCTAGGGTCTCCACCAAATTTTGAATTTTTTATTAATTAATTACATTATTAATTTTATTAATTAAGCGACCTAGGTTAATTACTAAAGTACCCCAAAGTCTTTAGGACTATAACTAACCCTTTTGGACCATCCTAGGTTAGGTACTAGGTTGTCTCTTTAACTAGTTACTAGGTTAGTGTCACTCAATTAAGTCTTAGGTTGCCGGATGTACCATATAATTTATTTTTTTTGTCCTAGGTTAGTTATATAGTTAGGTTTGTTAGTTCTAGTCTAGAGTTGGGTAGAGAGCAAGGCCCCACATGGTGATACCCTTGTGCACGCCTGCCCCCAACTACCCTAACTGAATTCGGTTAGGGTGGTCCCCTCCCTGGCCGTTTCTCCACATCTTCTTGCACATGGTTTTCTTGTAATTTTCTAACTAAATATTCTTGATGGTTTATTTGGAATGTTTACTTATTGTCCCAAGGATCCTTAGTATGTCCTTGGGCACTGCTTAATCTACATGACATTTTAATTGGTCATGTGTTATGGTGCCTAGGCTTGATACATGGATGCCTCACACCTAATGTGTAAATATTTGAAAATCTATATTTTTAGCTTAGGGTAATTGCAGGTACATTTCTAAAACAATCTCATTAATACTTAGAAAAATTGGCTAACACCCTTTAAGCCTATATCTTCTAATATGCCCAATATTTTACTTATTGGGTATTATATAGAAATTGGCTAATACCCTTAGCAAATTTTTTTATACTATGCCCAATATTTCTTAGAATTAGGCATTGGAATTCCTATGTTTCCCCAATACGCATTCTTAAAGACCTATTTGGCTCTTCACTAGACATGTAATTTTCCAGAATGTTACATCGTTTGTATTATGTAAAGATTATGGGGCATTTATTAGCCATTATGTTTTGATCCCTTTATTTCCATAATATATGAAGTCATTATAAGATAATCTTTATTTGGCTATTCCCATTATTTGATCGTTTGCATAATATGAAGAAAAGATAATTGTCTATGCCTATTATTTGATCATTTCATGATATAACTATTATGGGGCATTGATTAGCCATTATGTTTTTCTCCCTTTATTGGCATAATATAATAATTCATTAAAAGCTAATCTTTATTTGTCTACGCCCATTATTTGGTTGTTTACCTAATATATAATCTTTTAGGCATATATTCATACTCCAATATTCGGATAAACCTCTAACTTGTTAAAACTTCATTCTTATCAGCATTAATGATTGTCATTCTTAAGCTCTTGTTTTAATTAGTTCACTATGAACTTACATTTCTACTTCTTTGCTCGGTTGTTCACCTTTTACATGCTACTTTCATTCTTTCTTACTCTCTTATAGAATCTATAGCATTAACGGAAGTAGATAATGCGAGCTATAATGAAATCCAGTGCTCCCTTGCACCGAAAAGGGGTGGTTAACCGGTTAAGGAGAATAAAGTTCTATGTCTACACCACACAGAAAAGGGGGGTTTACCGGCTAAAGTGAAACCAAGTCAATTTGTTTCCCACAACGAAAAGAGGAGTTCACGGCTGAAGTGAACCCATTCTTTCCTAAGCATTTAACCGTCATATATCATGTGAGCTAAACATTAAATCCACATTATGCCTAGCTATCTTATGTGGAATATAGTGGATAGTTCCTATGCTGTCAACATAGTTCGAAGACTAGGAGATTTTCAAAGACACTTATCCAACTTTGTGGAGCCTCATATCATGAGGCTTACATGTGCTTGCACAAGCTCATTGCTAGTCTATCGGTGCTTTGCTCAATTTCTTTTTCTTTACAACTTTTAGAGTTGACTCAATCATTATGGAAGCTTGCTTCTTTTTTATGAGGTTTAATTATATCTTTGGATAATCTTTCATCCCTGTATTTACTTGATGATATGTGAATTTAACCTTACATTATCATCTTGGTGTTAATGGGACTTGTCTCACAATTATTAACACCCTCTTATGTGAGTATCTTTAACATAATTGTTTAGGTGTGAGTGAGACTTATCTCACTTGTATCAAAACCTCATTCTGGTAACTTTCACAATTCTTATACTTCTAATTATGCTATTACAAACCTTATCTTGTTTAATGACATTTTGAATCTTTATACCACTCTTTATGAACGTTATAAACGTGTTCGATGTACTTACTTATATTCATAGTTTATTTTTAAAGAGTATGTTGGGGCTTATCACAATAATTTGCATACCCTTGGTTATGAATTCAAAGTTACATTGGTCATGCTTAGTTTGGTTTAAATTATTCATTAGCCAACTTCACATCATGTTTTGAAAACAACATTGTAAGCCAATTCTATTAAACAATTTGAAGAAAATATTAATAGCCAATATATTGGCCAAATTATTGGCATAAGCCAAACTTTCACATCTTGTGGTAATCTAAACCTTCATTTTAAGCAAACCAACCTTTTTACATTTAATTACTTCTAATAAAAATTCAAGGAGCAGCTTATAATAGTAAAGTCAGTTTCATAAACGTCTCGTAATAAATTTCATCTTCTCGAACACAATTAGGCATTACAACATTCTTTATCTTATGTAAATAATACTCTAATTATACGGATCTCATAAGTAGGTCTCATTCGAAATTAATAACTCAAGAAACTTACACGTAGTGATCAGTTAGAACTACATACCAACAAAATGTTCGAGATTGGATCTACTTACTATAGCATCGAAAACAAGGATAACTAAGGAGATGGGCGTTCAACAATGTTATTGGATAACAACCCTAGTTTCAAAGTTCTAGAATTCAAAAACGTTTGAAAAGCCACTTGGGGAAATGAAACCAAGAGATAAAATCCATATCATATGTAGAACTGAATCTACGAAGATCACCTTGCACGAAAACCTTGAAGAATACCTTGAAATCGCCTAAGAGTATCGAGAGATACTTTATGTTTTCTTTCATTTGCTCACGGTTTTGAGTCGTGAGTTTTCTAGTGTTTGAACATGACTCTAAGTCATAGAAACTGATCTTGACTAATTCATCTTAGGCTTATTAAGTTAATTAAATGAATTGATTAGATAATTATTAAAACACTTTCCCTAAATTGACTAGAATTAGAAGAACACTTGACTTTACCGAAATCAAAAAATTTCTTACTGGTTTCTGTTTTGACCAATTAAATCAATAAATTAAGTTAATAATTTATTTAATTATATAACCTAGGGTTTTACTAAAGTACCCTTATGTCGGTAGGACCATAACAAACCCTTTGGACCATCCTAGGTTAGGTAGTAGGATGATTCTTAGTTAGTTACTTGTCTACTGTAAGTATTTCGGTTTGACCATTTAAATTAATTAATTAAGATACTAATTTAATTAATTAAGTAACTTAGGGTAGTTACTTAAGTACCCCTAAGTTGTTAGGACAATAACCAACCCTTTGGACCATCCTAGGTTAGTTACTAGGATGTTTCTGAGTTAGATACTTGTCTAGTGTAGGGATTTTTGTTTGACCATTTAAATTGATTAATTAAGTTGTTAATTTATTTAATTAAGTGACCTAGGTTAATTACTAAAGTATTCCTAAGTCACTAGGACCATAACCAACCCTTTTGGACCATCATAGGAAAAGTACTAGGATGTTTCTTGAGTAAGTTACTAGGTTAGTGTCACCCGATTAGGTCTTAGGTTGTCGGGTGCACTAGTTAGTTTGTTTCAGTAAGTCCTAGGTTATTTACCTATTTAAGTAAGTTATTTAGACCCTAGAGTTTTTTAGGAAGCTCAGCCCCACATGTGTGCCTGCCCCTAACAACCCTAACCGAATTCTTGCACATGTGCTTGCACATGTGTTGCTGTTCATTTCTTATTGTCCCAAGGATCCTCAGTATATCCTTGGGCACTTCTTACTTACATGATCATTTTAAATGATCATGTTCTATGGTACCTAGGCTTAACACTTGGATGCCTCATACTTAATTTGTGAGTTAAAGGAAAAAGCATTTTAGCCTAGGGTCTTTATTTCAAGTATATTTCTTTAACAAGCTTGTTAATACATAGAAAATTGGCTAACACCTTTTTAAGCCAATATTTTCCAATATGCCCAATATTACTCAATATTGGGTTTTGGGATGCCTATGTTCCCCTAATATCTATTCTTAAAACTTAATAGGCTCTTCACTAGACGAGTTCATTTTCTGGAATGTTACATTATCCCCCCCCCACAGGAACATTTGTCCCCGAATGACTCTGTACATCATTTGGAAACTAAGAGTTATTTTCGAAAAACACATCACATACTTGAAACTTTACTCTTTGTGAATATCTTATTCACAATACTCTAGATGATGCACACCGCTCTAAGCTTATCTGAATCTTCATATTTGAGATTGAGGAACTTCCTTCTCAATCTCACTTTAACTTAATGCACATCACATTGATGCAACACATAAATCACGCAAACGCTATACAAAAATAGCAAAGTGAATAAAATCATGAACTTATATTAACTCATATATTGCAAGTATAAAACACACAGTTTTGGACTTACAACACCAAAACCACCTGCACTAAGATTTAGAGTGTCATTAATGAAATTGGACTAAAGCAGAGTATATCTAACCTCAAGAACTGAGTAAGTGAGGGTAACAGGATCTCATACCGTCCTCAGCCTCCCATTTTTCTCCCTCGACAATGTGGATCCTCCATAACACCTTCACGGTGGCAACCTCCTAATTCCTCAACTGTTTCACTTAGCGATCTAAAATTTTAACGGAAACCTCTTCGTCAGAAAGGTTTTCATCGTCTCCTAACCCCTTAGAAAACATTTTGTTGGCTTTAAGATTGGACACTATTTGGACTGTTTGATTTCAAGAACGCCCTTCCCATTTAAACTATAAATCATTTGGCAACTTAATTGTTACTACCCTGTTTCAAAAGTTTATGGTAGCATAGCATTTATGAAGCCAATCCATTAGATCTGCATGAGTAACTTTATTGAGAATAGTTATTGGTAAATCTCTATATACTCTTTCATACCTAACACTCTTTCCTATGGGAGTACTAACTAGAAATGGTTAATATAAGATCTTAGGAAGCAAGTTAAATTTACTAGATACTAAAGGAGTAAAAAAAGACAAGGTAGATCATGGATCTAATAATGCATAAAAAGGAATAGAAAATAAAATCAAGTTACCAATAACCACATCTGCATACTTCTCTTGTTCCTCTCTTCCTTTCAAGGCATAAAACCGCTTTCTCTTGAGAGTTTCGATTGCAGTAGTGGTATTAGGACGAGGCTGAGTTCTTCCTTGGCCTGATTCTTTGCATTTGGGCAGTCCCTACTACGTGCCCACTCTTACCGCATCCATAGCATCCATTAAAACCTACCATGCACTCACCTCCATCCCAACGACCATACTTATCACACGGCTTTCTATCATGCTGCATTTCTATGATTTCCTTCCTTGGCATTAGTGTTCTTATAAGGAGTAGATTAACTGAGTGCTTGTGCCCCTTCTTGAACTTGCGCCTATCCCGAACTCCAAACGAAGTATTACCATTGCTCGAACCGGACTGATCCAAGGGCCTAGATTTCTTGATCTCTTGGTATCTCTTCTCGTACGACGCTCCTCAACATGTTGTGCATGTACCATGAACCTACCAAGGTCCATGTTATCATGAAGCATGGCTTCCTGACATTCCTCCTCCAAATCCTTTGACACACCAGTCACAAACCTGCTCATCTCATCCTTGCTATTAGACACTAGAGAAGAAGCATATTTTGAAAGCTTAACAAGCTTCATGGAGTATTCCTTGACTGACTTACCTCCCTGTAGTAGGTTAATGAATTCCTCAACCTTAATATCTCTCTGCTCTCTCGAAAAGAAACTCTCTAGGAATGCAGTTTTCAGATCGTCCCAAGTGATGGGGACTTCTCCTTGTGCTCGACCATTTCGCCACATCCTTTACCACATACTTGAGTTGGTATATAGCCAACTCAACTTTTTCTTCTTCAGTAACACCCATAGCACAGAGAATATTGTGAACCTCATCCACAAACTCTTGGGAATCCTCATTAGTCTTGGACCCGTAGTAGACTAGAGGATTCATTCTGGTAAAATCCCTATCTACTAGCCATGGTGCTAGCATGTGGGATCTCCCTAGGAGCACCCTCTCTAGTGTCTTGGGTCGTGATGTCCTGTGCCTGCACAGTGATGGCTTGATCCATTTGAAGTTGTGACGCCTTTACTTCTCCTTCCGCCATTGCAACTGGGTTGGTTGGCACTTTTACTTCAGCAGCTGGGGCTTGAGGAGGAGCTTGGTTTCCTCCAACAGCTGCTTCTCCAACTCTCCTGCTTGCATTTCTCATTGTGTTCATTTGTTTACACGCACACATAAGAAGGAAGTTAGATGCTAAAATGACACAAAATGTCAAAACCCTACACAACACGATAAAGAGTAGAAGAAGGGAGATTTTCTTACATCACAAAGTCTCTATGTCATGATTATGGTGCACTTCACAACCATATGTTAGAAACTATGCAACGTGGTTTTGTTGAGCCTCAGTTCCAAGGTAAATTAATCTCACACTCTTATACAAAGTTTGTCACACCCGTATTCTGGAATCCGAATGCAATGGACGTCGTTAACCTCTCAGAGGTCAAAGACAAGTCTCTTCTTAGCTTTCATCACAATCATATAGTTAAATTTGTGGATAATTTAAAACTTTTAGAACATAATGAAGTATACATAGACTTCATATAGTTACTATACAGAGTTGTAGTCTAATAAGCTCAAACTCAACAACCATCTACAATCGATTAAACAATTCAAATGAAACAATCAATATATTGTAAGAGTTTGCCAAACGTCCTTAATATGAAGCTTTTAATAAAATGCATGAAATGAAATGATAGGGACAACATCCACTAGCTATGTGTAATGTCCTAAGCTAGAAAAATAAATGTACATCCTCGAACTCAAGAGGACCTACAAAAGTATGGAGATCGTTATTCCAAACCGCTTCAATGAGTCATCAATCTCCTCTCTGACCTGCACCTATAAAGATAGTAATATAATAGTTTTAGTACATACTTGTACTAGGTATGGGTGTATGTACATATACACGTAAGGACTATGCATGATCAAGGAAAGCTCTTCCTATAACAACATGCAATTTCTGGAAAGTGAAGTCACTAGATTTCTTAATTTGTTTTTTGTGAATAATGGTATGAATATGACATATTTTAATGCATAAAAGAACACAACTTATTTTCTATACGAACATAAGACCATAGAATCATGAACATAATTTTAGAACTACTCGAACAAAAAAATTATAAATTTGCTCCCTCTAGGATGAGAGCTCTTTTTTCTATACTAGTTTATTTTTCAGTGTTTTCTTCTTTTTGTTGTGTAGTTTAATGATCTCCTTTGATCCTATTTTTTAACTAAAACTCGAATAATTCATTATATTCCCATACCTACAATGAATCAAGTAAGTAATCAAAGAGATTAAGGAAATGATTTAACTACAGTTGGGCATGAAATCTTTATAAGCCAATCCTTATTGGCTATGCCTATTATTTGATCATTTGCATAATATAAGTAGTAATTAGAAGCTTATCTTTATTTGTTTATGCCCATTATTTGATCTTTTGCATTATATGAAGAAAATATTATTGGCTATGCCGATTATTTGATCATTTGCATGATATATAGATTACGGGGCATTGATTAGCCACCATGTTTTGCTCACATTATTGGCATAATATAAGAAGTCATTATAATCCAATGTTTATTTCGTTATGCAAATTATTTGGTTGTTTACCTAATATATAATTCCTGGTATAAATTAATACTCCAATATTGGCATAAACCGCTAACTAGTTAAAATTTCATTCTTATCAGCATTAATGAGTGACATTCCTAAACTCTTCCCTTTACTTAGTTCACTATGAATTTACGTTTCTACTTCTTTACTTTGTTGCTCACCTTGAACATGCTACTTTCATTTTTCTTACTCGCTTAAAGAATCTTAAGCATTTACAGAAGTAGATCGTGTGAGTTAACATGAATCCAGTGTCGTTCCTATACCAAAAAGGGGTGGTTCATTGGTCAAGGCGAACAAATTCAATGTCTACCCCACACCGAAAGGGGGGGTTCACCTGCTAAAGTGAAATCAAATAGGTGTATTCCCCACACCAAAAATACTGGTTCACGACTTAAGTGAACTGAATACTTACTGAGCATTTAACATATATAGATCATGCGAGCTAAAGATGAAATCCAGTGTCTGCCCCACACTAAAAATGGGTGGTTTCATCGGCCAAAGTGAAACCTCATCATACCTAGCTATCTTAGGTGGAATCCACCAGCTAGTTACTATGCTGGCAACATAGTTCGAAGACTAGGATACTTTCGAAGACTCTAATTAACCTTGGTTGAGCCTCATCTCACGAGGTTTAACTGTGCTTGCACAAGCTCGTTGCTAGTCTATCGGTGCTTTTCACAATTTCATTTTCTTTATGACTTTTAGAGTTGACTCAAACATTATTAAAGCTTGCTTCTAGTTATGAGGTTTACTTAACTCTTTTGATAACCGGTCATCCCTTTATTCACTTGATGATATATGAATTTAACCTAACATTATCATATTGGTGTTAATGAGACTTATCTCACGATTATTAATACCCTCTTATGTGAGTATCTTTAACATAATTGTCTAGGTGTGAATGAGACTTGTCTGACTTATTTTGACACCTCATCTGGTCGCATTCATAATTCTTAAACTTCTAATTATGTTATTACACACCTTATATTGTTCAATCACATTTGGTAGCTTTATACCACTCTTTATTAACGTTATAAAGTTTTTCAATGTACTTACTTATATTTATTGTTCATTTGGAAAGGGTATGTTGTGACTTTAACCAATGATTGGCATACCCTTGGTTATGAATTGAAATTTACATTGGTCATGCTTAGTTTGGTTTAAATTAGTAACTAGCCAACTTTACATCATATTTTAAAAATAATATTGTAAGGCAATTCTATTAAATAATTTGGAGAATATATTACTAGCCAATTTATTGGCCAAATTATTGGCATAATCCAAACATTCACATGCTGTGGTAATGTAAACATTCATTTTAACCAAGCAACCTTTTTACATTTAATTACTTATAAGAACAACTCAAGGAGAAGACTATAACAGTAAACTCAACTTCATAAACGTATCACAATAAATTTCATCTTCTCGAACACAATTAGGCATTACAACATTGTTTATCTTATGTAAATAGTACTCTAATAATACGGATCTAATCTATAGGTCTCATTCATAATTAATAACTCAAGAAACCTACACATAATGATAAGTTACCACTACATACTAACAACATGTTCGATATTACATCTACATACTATAGGATCTAAAACAAATATAACTAGGGAGATGGGCGTTCAACAACGTTATTGGAGAGCAACCCTAGTTTTGAAGTTCTTGAATTCGTAAAAAGATTGAACTTCCTCTCGGGGAATGGAAACCAAGAGATAAAACCCATACCTTATGTAGAATTGAATCTACGAAGATCACCTTGCACATATACCTTGAAATCGCCTAAGTGAATCGAGAGAAACTTTCTATTTTTCTTTCGTTTGCTCACTATTTTAAGTCATGAGTTTTCTAGTGTTTGAACGTGAGTATAATTCATAGGAACTTTTCTTGACTAATTCAAATCAGGCTAATAAAATTAATTAGATAATTACTAAAATGCCCTTCCTAAATTGACTAGAATTAGAAGAACACTTGACTTAACGGAAATCTGGAAATTGCATAGTGGTTTCGTTCTTGACAAATTAAATTAATTAATTAATTTTCTAATTATTTAATTATGTAACCTAGGGTAATTACTAAAGTACCCTTAAGTTGTTAAGACCATAACTAACACTTTGGACCATCCTAGATTAGGTACAAGGATGCTTAGTTGGTTACTTTTCTAGTGTATGTATTTGGGTTTGACAATTTAAATTAATCAATTAAGTTGTGAAATTAATCAACTAAGTAACCTAGGGTAATTACTAAAGTACCTCTATGTTGTTAGGACCATAACCAACCCTTTGGACCATCCTAGGTTAGGTACTAGGATGTTTATTAGTTAGTTACTTGTGTAGTGTAGGGATTTCGGTTTGACCATTTAAGTCAATTAAGTTGTTTATTTAATTAAATAAGTGGCATAGGCTAATTAATAAAGTATACCTAAGTAAATAGGACTGTAACCAATCCTTTTGAACCATCCTAGGTTAGGTACTAGGATATTTCTTGAGTTAGTTATTAGGTTGGTGTCACCCGGTTAGGTCTTAGGTTGTCGGGTGCACTAGTTAGTTTATTTCGGTTAGTCCTAGGTTATTTAGATAGTTAGGTAAGTTAGTTAGAGCCAAGAGTTTGTTAGGAAGATAAGCCCCACATGGCTTGACCCTAACATGTGAGCCTACCCATAACCGCCCTAACCAACCTAAGTGAATTATTGCACATGGGTTGCTGCTCATTTCTTCTTGTTCCATGGATCCTCACTATATCATTGGGCACTGATTACTTTACATAATCATGTGCTATTGTACCCAGGCTTGACAGTTGGATGCCTCGTACCTAATTTGTGAGTTAAAGGAAAAAGCATTTTAGCCCAGGGTCTTAAATGCAGGTACATTTCTTTAACAAGCTTGTTATTACTTAGAATATTGGCTAACTCCTTTTTTAGCCAATATTTTCCAATATGCCCAATATTACTCAATATTGGGCATTGGGATGCCTATGTACCCCCAATGCCTATTCTTAAAACTAAATAGGCTCTTTAGTAGACTAGTAAATTTTCTGGAATACTAAAGTTATGATCTTGTCTGAATGCGTATGAATTCCAGTGTAGCTTTCTTTAGGCAATTGGATGATATAATAATTGTATTAGATTGATGTATAGGATGTCAGAGATAAAATTTGTATTGAATTGACCTAGATTCATTGAGTAATATGATTTTTTTATTGAATTGATGATCATTGCTATGGGTAAGGGCCTTTTGGTATTGTATTGGATGATTTAACTACATATTGAAGTGTTGAGCATGGATTGGTTGTAAGTTGCCCTAATTCTCTATATTTTAAGTTATGTAGGTCTTGAATTATGTTGTGATCAGTATGGTCCACTTATGGTGGTTGTGTTATGTGTTATAATTGTGAATGATGTGGCCTGGTCGGCGTTACATTATGTATTATGGTGATCATGGCCTTTTTGGAAACTTCTTGATATATTATGATGGTTGTGTATATTATTTATGTGAAGTATGATCATATTCATCTACATGTGATTAAGGTGAAGTATGTGTTCTTCTATTGATATTGATTGGTGATCATGTTAGACTATGACCGTGTCCTTATGTATGTAGTCTTAAAGTGGAGGCATGATTCTTTCTACTTTACTATAGGAGTCTATGATGGTTATATTAATGATGTTATAGAACTGTATAGGGTGACCTATAGATGATGTTGGTTATGCCTAAGTTTTTCTATAAGGATATGTTATATGTGAAGATGTGTGTGTTTTGTCTTTGTAGACTTGTGTCCTTACTTGATACATGTGCATTGTGAATATGATATTATTTACTTGGGATTATAAATCCTCTTCTTCTTGTATGTATGAATGATGATTGGACTTGAACATAGTGAGAAAGCAAAATTATGTGGAGTCGTCGACCTAGTTGAGATATTATTATATCCTTGAAGTCGAAAGTCGTAATGGTATCCTTCTTGTGTGAATGGTGGACATAAGGTTGATTGGCTGGAATGACGTGAAATCATCCATAGGGAAATCATTAAGCTATCCTCTTGACCATTGAAAGGAAAACTTAGGGACCTCTTTGGTAAGGTGAAATGTCATTGGGTTATGAACTGGATATGGAACATCTTCATGTGATCCTTTCTGTGAATTACTCTATGAGAATAAAGGCTATCACCAATTGAGTATGTTAAGGGGAAGTAGCTCCAGTTAAGAATGAGGCTAGAGTTCAAAGAATACCTTCATATTCGTCAACCATGTGTGTACAAGGGATGTGTCTATTCTCTACCATTGGCAAGTAGAACACCCTCCATCGGAGTAGGGTACAACTCCGGATTCCCTGCTTTGATACCATGATAGATGTAAGTTATTGCCTATTCTCCTCATATGATATACCTTCTATTATTGGAGAAGTTCAATGTAGTTAGGTAGTGGTATAGGATGCTATTCTGACATTGCACAATAGGCTTTGAAGATGTTAGTCAGTGAGTCCCTAGGTCTTCTCCAATACCATTACTTAAAAGTCCTTATGTGATGGATGTCTCTTGAATGAATTAATGAAGAGGATGACTTAAGTAGAAATCTTGTAAATGAATAAGTACCTAGTCTAGAGTATCTTTAACGATTTCCTAGTTAAAAGTGTGAATAGGACATAAAGGATGGTCTCCTCATGTCTTACATGGGGAAGTCTTAAGAATGACTCTAGATAGGAATGTTTATTAATAAAGCGAGAGTGATATTATCTTCGGTAGTCTAAATGATCTATTAAGTGTGTGTGAAGGGATTGTATGATCGGTTGCTTCACAACTCAGTCAAGGGAACCTTAAAATCACCTTTGGTAGGAGAATCTCATGTAATGTGTTTTCATGTACTGTAAGTGTATTTATTTCATTATAGGTAGTTATAAGGATAAATTAGGTATGCTTATAGGGGGTGTATGGGCGGTCTCTCTTTGTCTTACTTAAGTGAGTCTTAGGATAACTCTTAGTGAGAAGATTGCATGCTAGAAAGGGTTCACTGTGAAGTTCAAGAACTTCACTGTAACATTGAGTTTATTTACTGTAACATTGACATAGTTCACTATAATGTACTTAAAATGTAATAAAATGCTTTTGTAATATCTTATGTGTTTTCTAAGGTGCTAAATGTTGTTCTTATGCTTATACTATGTTGTTTTAATTAAAAAGAGCATATTTCCGTTAAATGTCAGTTACCGTGATTTTATGTGTTATGTCATACTTAGTACATATTTTTGTACTAATTCCATGTTTTGTATCAATAACTAAAGTGATTAATAGTTGAAGGTGCTTTTGGGAGAGAAGCTTGGATTAAAGGATCTTTCAAGCATGGTTGAAGTATGTCCTCATTTGACTCGAGGTATCGGTATCTTAGAGTCTCTTTTATTAAAGCATTGTAATATAACTTCCCCCCTTCAACTCTAAAATGGGTTCATTTTGGAATCGAAACTTCACTACCCTCGTTGAAAAATCTATGGAAGAAAAGCAAGCATGTAGAAAATCCACACCCAAAATGATATCAAAACCAAACATGTCAATTTCTACCAAGTCAACATGAATAACTCTATTGAGTAGCATTAAAATACATTTCCTATAGACTCTTTGCAATTAACGATTCACATTTCTCCCCTTTTGAGATTTAGGGTTAGACACCATACCGTTGCAAGTCTTGGGGAAATTTGAAGGAACTTTGTTTGAAAACCTCTTCTTGAACTTAGCCTTGTCGTTGATGTCAAGCCTACTCTTAGAAGAACCACTTTCAAAAGATCATACCTTCTTAGCTTCTTTGTTCTTCTTCCTTAGAAATATCAATTTTGGAATGAAGCATAACTGCACGACATTGTTCAACTATTTCTTTGGATACGCCTGTTACATAACGACTCATTTCATCCCTATCATTCGAAACCAAAGAGGAAGCGTATTTAGGCAGTTTAATGAACTTTATGGAGTATTCGTTAACGCTCACGTCCTTGATGAAGGTTGATGAACTACTATACCTTAGAAAGAATCTTTCAAGAAAGACCTTCTTCAATGTCACATCCGGGTTAACCCCCTAGACGTAATCGGCGTCGGCGTCCTCTTTGAGGATTAAGACTAGCCTCATAGATTAAATCATTACATTTATTGGTCAAAAATGCAGAAAAATTTAAAACATTATATTAATTCTACTTGAAGGTTTACATAGACCTTTACATACACACACACACCACACACACACACACCACACACACACACACCACACACACACACACACCACACACACACCACACACACACACACACACACACATATTATATATATATATATATATATATATATATATATATATATATACGAGTATACATATTCCCTTCGTATAGGAAGAATACTTAGTCTTCTACTTTTAGTGCACATAAGTATATAAAAAGATAACATAGTCATAATAGTTTTTCTCTTCTAATAACAATCTAATAAGATTGAAAGAACTTGTGCATAATCCCATATATAAAACTATGAATGCCTCACATGGGCTATAAAATGTTTCATATTTAATGGAAAGAAGGAACTATAGTAGTCTTTGACTAAAAACAACTCCATAATCTAGATAGTGGCATCACCCACGGAAATTGAGGACCTACCCTACATTGATTATCAAGAGATCCAAGACTTCTTCAATGTCATCTCCAAAAGCCCTTTAACGACCGGAACCTAGGGTTAGTACAACACTTTCACTAAGTATGAGACCATATGCACACATATATGAAAATATGCTTAGAAAGAAGAACATTTCAATTAAGTAACCAATTTTCATTTAAAATCTTTATGCACATTCAACAAAACCATACCAAAAAAAATGCATGTTCATTAAGTCATAGGCATGCACATCACATACCAAAAACATCAAGTCTAGTCATGTCAATCATGCATATCATATAATTGAATAGTTATTTAACTAATTCATTAATCAAGTCATATTAGCAACAAGCATGTATAAGAGTACATGAATAATATAACCAAAGAAAGACAATTACCCATGAAGCCCTATCAAGTAAACAAGTGCAATGACCAAGCAAAGTCTCATAACCTTACTCAATCAAGTAACCCAACAAAAAACATGACTAACATCCTACTTAACATGTCTTAACATTTAAGAGTACATAACATAATAGTTTAACAATATAGACCAACACATATATAGAAGTTAGACTAATCAACAAACAGTATCAAGAATGTGTAAGTTCATCATATACATGTCATATAGCATTAAAAGCATATTCATACATAAGAACATCTTCCTAAGACTCCCCTTAAGGATAAATAGTGCAATTCTTAGGTAGAGTCCCATACCCCTACCTAGAATAAGCTACACACCTTAGGTTATATTAGTTAGAGTTCAATCCTTTAGTTCGTTTTGCCTTTTGGGAACATCTTTCCCTAACCGACATAGACCACACAAGCTAATGTGTAATCCGGTGTGATAAAACCCTACACCGAAGGAAGGCGGACTACTTGTCAAGGTAGTACAAAATCATAAACACATAAACTACGTGGATCCATAAACTAGTATTCCTATTGGGGAAACATAGTTCAAGAACTAGGAGATATCGTTGGGACCCTCTTTATGCTACATGCATTGTAGTCTCAAATCTCAAAAGTACATTAGGGATCCTACCTTAGCTATGTGGTAAGGGACACTACTCACTCTAGTTCACTTCGTGCTAAGCTAGAGACCCTTTTTGAAATGTCTTTTAGCCTTTATTATCAATCATAGCTTAGTTTAGGTCATAGGATCTACCCCTTATATAAACATAATCATCATAGATTTATAAGAATCACATGACTATAAATCCTTCCATTACAACTCATATTGGTGAGGTTAGCATATTAACATCTTTATATCATGATAAGACACATCGTTAATTCATTCACCATACTTATAACATTTACATCTTAAGACAATACCTCACAATCAAAATCAAGACATTTCAATTCAACATAATACAACCCTATCAATCCTAATACAAGGTATAGTCCAATAGTACATCATGAATTAATCAAAATTAACCAAAATTTGAAGTAAATTTTAGGGATCATAAGACTTACAAAGTCTCCTTCTTAGTTCATTATCAAGGTCATACCATACACCCTTATTTCAACCCAATTTGGGTATACATCATTATAATTGAATTATCAACATTATAACAAATCTATAAGAATAAATACATCATTAATCAATACTAGATCATAGATTAGAACAAAATGCTTAAGTTAATTCACAACATACTCCCAACCTAGATCATCTTCCCAAGAACTAGCATGAAACACTACAAATCACTCTAATTTGTTCATGATTGGTGTAAAAACACCATCTAGTAGTAATTCAACCAATAACAAAGTCAGTTGAACCAGTACAACCTAATTCATATCAAGATTAAACCTAAGGTTAAGGGTTAAGGATCATCTTCTACATACTAGACCAAACCATCATGATATATCATAATTAAGTTAGAATAAATGTTAATATATTCACATTATCCAAAAGAAAACATAATAAATCATTTCATAACATAAATTTCGAGATTGAGAAAGAACCACATGAAAACTCAACTTTTGAAAATACATTGAAGGAATCCTTTGAGGAAAGAGGTCTCAAAGGTGAATTCAATCTGATACCTCAATAATTGATGAAGAATTGATGGTGAAATCGTCCCTTTATATACCCCAAAACCCTACCCTAGGTTGTTCTTCAATAGTGTCTTCCAATAGAGAGGGAAAGACGAGAGAAGGAGAGATTTTGTTTTGTGAGTTGTAATTAGAATAATGGTGTTGGGGTCTTTATAAGGGGGCTTAATTAATTTAATTAGACTTCCTTTAATTCCTAACTAAAAAGAAAACCCCATAATTAATTTTTTAAGAATTAATTAAAAACGTGCATCAAAAATAGATCATTCACGCACGAGACCCTGTCGACACCTCATTTCTTAATCGACGGACTAGCGCCCCTTCCATGCTGAACATCTGTCGATAAGTTTCGAGAGTGTGAAAAAGATCCCCTTTCTAGAATTAGGAAAGTTTTGTTCGATGGATGGCATCGACACCCCGTCGATCCACACACGCATCTTGAACTGCTTTCGTGGGTGGACGTTGCCTAGGCAGTATTTGACTCTACTTACAAGGGTCCTCCTCAAGTGCCCTTGGTTGGTATTTAGCAAGCGTACGCAGACGTTTCGACCATGAATCAGCTTGAACACATGTTAAACTCCCTTCCACCAATTTTCATCATTTTTCAACTTCTAAAAACTAGTACAATAGGCTAAGGCACACTAGTACCTCCTTGAACTACTTTCAAGACGTCATGGACGTTCTTGGACGTTTTGATTTATTGACTTCCTAAATGACTTATATTAATTAAAATGGACCTTAAAACAGTGTATAAAACTTAGGACATTTATGCTAGGCACACTTCTTGGATTTTTGAAATGTTACTTTATGTACCTTTAGGAACATTTGTCCTAGAATGACACTAAAACCTTTTAAAGAAAGGAATAGGCTCAAGACTAGAACAAACAAAAAACAATATATTACACCATCAACCATATCAATTACACAAGTCGATTAAAAACATCAATTACAACACATAAGGCTCAACGTTAAAATATGAGGAATATCCTTATCACAACAACAAGAGGTCAACATAACATTTATGAGTCAATAATGTCAAACTTCAACTTAACAACATACTATATATTATTTCCCAAAGACTCATTATATCAAAATTCACAACATCATTCATACCAAGCAAAATTGCAAATTTTTCAAGTCAAAATGTACATTCACTGTAGAGACATCAAAAAAGCATCTTTTGCAAAACATCACTAAAAATCAAAGCAACTTCAATTTTAGTCATTATTTTCGTTATTAGTAAGAACTACTAACCTTAGTTATCAAAAAGATGAGGGTAACAGGACTGCATGTCGGTCTCGACCTCCCATATTGCACCCTCAACTAGGTGACTCTTCCATAACACCTTTACGAAAGCCACCTCTTTATTTCTTAACTTCATGACTTGCCTATCAAGGATTTGAACCAGAATTTCCTCATATGAGAGATTATCCTTCACAAAAAGACCCTCAATAGGATTAATAGACTCAGGATCACCGATACACTTCTTAAGAATGGAAACATAGAAAACCGTATCAACCGAAGCCAATTCACTAGGAAGTTTCAATAAATAGGCAACATCTCCTACCCTTTTCAAGATTTCATAAGGACCCACATAACAAGGACTCAACTTATCTTTGTTGCCAAATCTAATCACCCCTTTCATTGGAAAATATTCAAATTCCATTTATCACCTTCCTCAAACTCCAAATCCCTTCTCCTATAATCGCCATAAAACATTTGCCGACTATAGGCTGTTTGCAACTTATTCTTTATGATATGAACTTTCTCCGAAGTCTTGTAAATAACATCGGGGCCAGGAAGCGGAGCCTTAGCCACTTCAAACCATTCAATAAGAGACCTACACCTCCTACCATAAAAGTCTTTATAGGGAGCCATGGAGATGGATAAATGAAAACTATTATTATAATCAAACTCCACTAAAGGCAAATGCTTATCCCAATTCCCCTTGAAATCAATAATACAAGACCTAAGCATATTTTTAAGAGTTCAAATAGTACGCTCCGCTTGACCATCAGTTTTGGGATGAAAAGTAGTACTTAACTTCACCTTTGTACCCAACCCTTCTTGGAATGACCTCCAAAACCTATATGTGAATTGTGCACCCCTATAAGATATGATGGATAACGGAATATCATGGCTACACACAATATCATCTATGTATATCCTAGCATAATCTTCAGCCAAATATGTAGACTTGACAGGAATAAAATTAGCGGACTTGGTAAACCTATCCACAACCACCCATATAGGGTCATATTGCTTTTTAGTCCGAGGCAAACCCGCTACAAAATCCATATTGATGTCTTCCCACTTCCAAGTAGGAACTTGGATTTCTTGTATTAAGCCACCCCACTTTTGATGTTTGAATTTCACTTGGTTGCAATTTTGACACTTAGCAACGAACTCCGCAATGTCCTTTTTCAAAGCTTCCCACCAAAATACTTCCCTAAAGTCATTGTACATTTTGTCGAACTCGAATGAATACAGTAGCGGGACCCATGGGCTTTCTCAAGGATCTGATTCCTCAACTCATCTACCTTGGGAACACACAATCTTCCTTGCTACCTCAAAACACCATCCCCCCTAAGGAGAATGCCTCATTAAGCTTACCAAGGACTGATTCCTTCAACTCCATCAATTATATATCAAGGTGTTGTTTGGTATTCACCTCTACCAACAATGATGAGTCGGAGTTATGATGGACCATGAAACCCCCATTTGGAGAATCTTCCAACCTCAAACCCAATCTATTCAACCTATGAACATCTTTCACTCGATCTTTATTGGCATAATCTATGTGAGACACACTACCCATAGTCATACGACTTAGATCATTCACAACCACATTGGCCTTGCCGAAATGATAGAGAACACTCATGTCGTAATCTTTTAACAATTCTAACCTCCTTTTTTGTCGGAGATTCAAACTCATTTTGAGTAAACACATATTGGAGGCTCTTATGGTTTGTATATAAATCAACATGGACACCATACAAGTAATGCCTCCATATTTTCAAGGCAAAAACTATGGCCGCTAACTCAAGGTCACGAGTTGGATAGTTTCTCTCATGCACCTTAAGTTGCCTAGAAGAGGCTATAACCTTCCCATGTTGTATAAGCACATACCCTAAACCCACTCACGGTGTATCACAATACACAATTAAACCCGTTGTACCCTCCAATAAAGTGTCACGACCCAAATCGGGGACGCGACTGGCACCACACATTTACCCTCTATGTGAGCGAACCAACCAATTTAACCCTTAACATTTTA